>JAGSMR010000606.1:0-7500 GCA_029286605.1 Sericinus montela | reverse complement strand
ACTTTTTATTATATGTTATTATCGTAATTAGTCCTTACTATAATCCTGTAAAATATTAGATTTTTTAGATGAATAGAACGTAAGTTAGAGATTTTTTATTTTTAAGTGAACACGTGGTACCGTAAATATCAATAGTTTTTATGTGAATGTATATATCTGAACAAAACAAACCATAAGAAGTAGACATAAATTTTGTAGATTTTAAAACGAAAAGTTTGATAGTGTGACTATTTTTGTAAAATTAAATAGGTTTTTTACAAAATTAAGCGTAAAGGGGGCACTAAGTGGAAAGATTTTGAAAAATTCGTAATATTGACATCAAGACCTTTCAAATGAGTCCAAAGACGGTTTAAATCGGTTAAAAAATAAAGAAATTAGAACCATAACGTTCAAATTGGCGGCCATTTTGAAAATTTTTAAAGTTATATAACTTTAGTTCTATAAGTCGGAGCGAGTTGCGGTTTTGGACTATACTATTGGACCACCAAGGAGAATTTAGTTAAGGTGAAATAAGAACTCTACATAGAGACGTGAAGTAAAACTGGAAAGTGATAGAAATAGACTTTAGAAAAAGTGTGCAGTGTGAGGTTCAAAACCGCATGTTTCTAGGACAAAAACTATAGAAGTTATTACTGTTTTTAGATCAGGTCGCCATTTTGTCCGCCATTTTGAAAAATTTTAAATCGTTATATCTCCGGAAATCTTGGGTGGATTTCGACGTGGTTTCAAGTGTACGCATTTGCGTGGTAATACCTGATAGAGAAAGAACTAAAATAAGAGATCGGCGGCCATTTTGATCCGCCATTTTGAAAATATAGTTCTTGCTCTATCTCAGGAACTGCTGCTCCAATCTCCACCGGACTTTCGATGAAAAATAAGTAAAATTAACTTCTTCCTGTTGAACTATACAAAAGGACTCTACATAGAGACATTTCAATAAATAAGACTTAGGAATATATCCTCTAAAAACAGTGTAAAATTTTTATTTTTAATTTTAATTTTAATTTTAATTTAATTACGTAATTGGCATGCCATTTTATAAAGACACGTACAATTGACTACTTTGTGAATTCAGTGAAGTGCTCTATATAGAGCAAAGAAAACTTTGTACTATTATTTGAAGATATAGTAACTAAAGTCATTTTGACTGTACACAATTGTGTCGCGGTGGGTTCTGGACATTTCCTACACCCTTTACATATAGGAAGCAATATTTAGTCTAGGATCTCACTTTTTATTACCCCTTTTTATTAATTTACATCTTTTTATATTTTTAATATTGTTGACGTTTTCCCTGACAATGTTCGGAATACGAACCCTGTCAAAAAGCGCAGGATAATGACTTGGAGAAATCCTCCCTAAGGTAGTAGAGACGGCAGGCTCATCTCCAGGAAAAGAAGGACAGAAAAGTGTTAGACGTAGCATTGGGGAATGGGAGACAGGGGCAAAGGAATCGGAATTAGTGTCGCAGGAAAGGGAAATAGAATACACCAGGTGGCCTGAACGAAACAAACAACTGCTCCTCAACAAGCAAAGCTTCTGTTGAAAAAGTGGGAAAGTCACCGGAAAAGATGGTAGAACAAGTTATAGATAGAGATAGAGTTGCAGAGGCGAGATCATGTCTGAATAAGGCTAAACTTCACTTAAACAACTCAAGGAACCTAAAACAGATATTAAAACTGAGGTGACTTTAAATATAGATAGGTTATACCAATTAGTGAAGGAAGCAGAGATGGAAAGAAAATGGGAGGAGGAAGTAAAAACAAGAAGAACAGAACAAAGTGGAGAAAAGTTGCAAAGACCAGGTACAATTGGACTTAAGCAAGATGTAGAAGAGAGCTTACTAAAAGTATTGCAGAACATAGTAAACTACTGCAAGAAAATAAGAAAGAAATGGAGATTCTAGGAAAACTGTTAAAGGAACAAGGTAGTCGTGAAGAAAGGGCGACATATGCCAATGTAACCGCCCGGAAGGGTAGTAAAATACCATCAGAATATGTCGCCACTCATTCCATAGCAATCTCATCAGAGGACGTGAATGAAACTGGTGAACATGTATTAGAAAAAATTAGGAAAGTTATAAATGCTAAGGACGAAGGAATTCAGGTCGATAAAATACGGAAGGCCAGAGACCGGAAGATAATACTAGGATGTGGTACTCAGGAAGAATTAAGAAAAGTGAAGGAAAAAATTAATATGGAAGGGTCTAAATTAATAGTGGAGGAAATAAAAAATAAGGACCCCCTGCTAATGCTGAGAGATGTGATGAGCTACAATACAGATAGTGATGTTATTAAGGCGATCAAGATGCAAAACAAACAAATTTTTGAGGGAGTAGAAGAGGAAGAACAAAGAATGGAAATAAAATATAGGAAGAGGACCAGAAACACACTCACTTCTCACATTGTTATTAGGGTGTCTCCACAAGTTTGGAGACGAATGATGGAGAAAGAGCTCATTCATGTTGATTTGCAGCGGGTACGAGTGACGGACCAGTCTCCACTAATACAATGCACCAAGTGCTTAGGATACGGCCACAGCAAAAACTTTGTACCGAGAGTGTAGATGTGCAGCCACTGCGGAGGCCCGCATCTCAGGGCGGAATGCACAGAGTGGCTCTCTGGAGAACCGCCTTCGTGTAATAATTGCAAAAAGCAAAGCACGAAAGATGTGACCACAATGCATTCAGCTCCGAGTGTCCAGTCAGGAAAAATGGATGCGTTGGCTAGATCATCTATAGCTTATTGCTAAGGTGATCCCAGGTGAAAACGAGACTTTAAACAAGAACAAAAGTATAGAGTCATACAGGCAAATCTTCAAAGGAGCGATTTAGCTACTGCCGAATTAATTATGCACGCGGCCAAAAGCAAGACCACCTTGCAATGGTTCAGGAACCTTACATCGGAAATATTGGTAAGATGAAGCACTATCCTGGCACCAGGATTGTACAATGTTGCGGGAACCGTGAAAACGGTAAAGTAAATAAAGCAGCCATTGTACTATTTGACGATACCATCGACGTCTCTCTTTATCCGGATCTCACTACTGAGAACATAGCTGTAGCCAAGGTGAGGACCGGAGCCTGGGAGATGGGGGTGGTGTCCGTCTACCTAGAGTGCGATCAGCCCATCGAACCATACCTGGTCAAAATTAAAAAAGCTGTTGAAGATTTGCAGACAAACAACATAATCCTGGCAGGCGATGTAAATGCATGGAACATCTATTGGGGTAGTAGAGAATCAGACAGCAGAGGAATTGAAATGGAGGCTGCACTTAACGAAATGCAACTGTATGTCTTGAACCAGGGGTCTGAGCCCACTTTGACACCATTAGGGGTGGAAAAGATTCACCAGTTGTGTTGATATAACGACTTGCTCGGCGAATCTTCTAGGTAGAATTGAAAACTGAAACTTTCAGAGACCATCACCTGTTCGGACCACAGGGCGATTCTCTTCGAGGTAGGTCTTGGCAAGGCGATCGGTACAGACATCAAAAGAACAACTCGAAAATATAACACAAGGAAAGCAAACTGGGGTGAGTTTTATACAAAACTAACCCAGCTTTGGCAACACAAAAATTTAAATGTAACAAAAATAAAAGAAATAGAAAACAAAGCAACATTAGAAAATCACATCCAAAATTACTCAAACTCAATAGTTGATGCCTGTGAGGTAAGCATGCCAAGACTAAGTAGTAAAAGGCGAATAGAGTTGCCCTGGTGGAATGAGGAGCTGAGTGAACTCAAAAGAGAAGTATCCAGAAGAAAACGCCGAATATCTTGTGCGGCACAAATTCGAAGAGAATGGGTCGTCGAGCAGTATATCGCGATAAAAGAAAAATACCAGCTGGCGGTGAAAAAGGCTCAGACAACCAGTTGGAAACAGTTTTGTAGCAGACAGGAAAGAGAAACCATGTGGGAGGGTATCTACAGGGTGATTGGCAGAACGGAAGTGAGACAGGAGGAGACTCTAATCTGCGACGGAAAAAACGTGGAAGCATGGAATCTGCCAGAATCTTAGCGGACAGTTTCTATCCAGAGGATGAAACTCATGGAGAAAGTGCGGACCATAAATATATTTCAGAGTTAGCGACCACGGTAAATGTGGGCTCGCAAGATGATCTGTGCGACCTGCCCTTTACAAGAGAAGAACTCTTATGGTCCGCATCAAGTTTTAACGCTAAGAAAGCACCTGGCATTGATGGGCTAACTGCAGATATTTGTAAAGCAGCCATCACCCTGAACACCGATCTCTTTCTGGCATTGGCGAACAAGTGCTTGGAGTTGGCTTGTTTCCCGAAGAGTTGGAAAGAAGCCGTAGTAGTTGCGTTGCCGAAGCCGGGAAGAAAGGATTACATGCACCCCAAGTCCTATAGGCCCATTGGCCTCCTGCCAGTCCTAGGCAAGATTTTAGAAAAATGCTGATCAGAAGGATCAGGTGGCACATCATGCCGGCCATCAGTAAAAACAGTATGGCTTTATGCCTCAACGAGGTACCGAGGACTCCTCTATGACATAGTACAGTACATTAAAACAGAGTTAAAGAAGAAAAACTAGTTGTACTTGTCTCCTTAGACATAGAGGGAGCTGATAACGCTTGGTGGCCGGCGATACGCTGCAGACTGGCAGAGACCGGATGCCCAGTAAACCTGAGGCGTCTGATAGACAGCTATCTTGACGATAGAACAGTGCGCGTCAGGTTTGCTGGAGCGGAATGGTCTAAAAAGACAACGAAGGGGTGCGTACAAGGCTCAATAGGTGGACCCACCCTGTGGAACTTACTTTTAGACCCGTTGCTTAAATCGGTGGAGACTCAGGGTGAACACTGTCAAGCATTCGCGGATGACGTGGTTATCATGGTCTCAGGAGAGGAGGCTCGAGAAGTGCAAAGACGAGCTAATGCCATCCTCGCGCATGTTTGGAGCTGGGGAGTCAAAAATAAATTACGTTTTGCGCCACATAAAACCAAGGCTGTAATATTTACCAATAAACTAAAATGTGACTCGCCAGCTCTAACCATGGGTGGGGAGGAAATTGAGTATTCCAGCGAAGTAAAAATACTTGGGCTTACTATTGACTCCAAATTAACTTTCAATACCCATATTCGGACCATCTGTAGGAAGGCTCAAGGAATATATAGACAGCTGTCCAAAGCGGCAAAAATTAACTGGGGCCTGAATCTGGAGATAGTAAGAACCATCTACGTGGCGGTAGTGGAACCAGTGATTCTCTATGCAGCAAACGCCTGGGCACCAGCTGCCGAAAAGCTGCAACGAGAAAACTTCTCAACTCGGTCCAACGCGGATTCGTACAGAGAATCGTAGGGGCATATAGAACCGTCTCTGAACTCGGCCCTACTACTGCTGGTTTGCTTCCTGGACCTTAGGATTCAGGAGACAGCAACAATGTACGAAGTAAAAAGGATACTCCTGACGGGTGGTTGGTGACTGAGAATTGAGAGACAGGTTCAATACGTTAAATTACCACATCCTGTGGAGCAGGTGGGGCCAAATTTCGTATGCCTGGGGACGGTGCACAAGTGGATCAAACAATTAATTCAGAGATTAGGATATTTACAGACGGGAGCAAAATTGAAGGAAAAGTAGGTGCAGCCTTGTCCATTTGGGACGGAGCTGCCGAAACGAATACTAAAAAGTTAAAACTGACCACTTCTGCACCGTCTATCAGGCGGAAATGTTGGTTTGCTTGAAGCCACTAAAGTGGCATTAAAGACTCCCGCGCGTAGCTGTAACATATACAGCGATTCTAGAGCTGCCCTGGAGACAATTAGTAGTGGTGATTCTTCCACCCACTAGCGGTAAAGGTAAGTGAGAATTTAAAACCTAAAAATTCAAGGAAAATCCCTTTATCTTTCATTGGGTAAAAGCACATGTGGGGTGGAGGGAAATGAAAGGGCAGACGCACTGGCTAAAGAGGCTGCATTAAAATGAAAACAAAACCTCATTACGATAAATGTCCGATTTCATTTGTCAAGCGTGAAATCCGAATGGACTCGCTTGAGGAATGGAATCGAGATATAAAGAGGAAAGCACGGCCACAACAACAAAAATATTTTTTCCGGATGCCTTAGATGCTTACCCAATAATTAGGAAGATAGAGCTAGACCCACTGTTGACACAAGTGTTGACCGGCCATGGGGGTTCTCCGAATATCTTCATCGTTTTAAATGTAAGGAGAACCCTGCATGTGTATGCAATAATGAACAGCCTGAGTCAATTGTACATCTCATTGCGGAGTGCCCTAGATACTATAAAATAAGAACAGAATTAGAGTTGGAATTAAAATAAAAATAACAAAAGAGGAAATACATAGTTTGATAAGAGACAAAGAAATTAGAAATAAATTTCTAGAATATTGTAAACATATAGCTAAACAAACAACTGATAGAAATAAATAGATATATAAGAATAATTGTAACTATAAGGAAATAAGTACATGATATTAATTATTGCGTAGAATAGTAATAGGTAATTGAATATATAATATGAGAAATTATATAATTACAATTACTTAAGTAATAAAGTATAAGAAAGGTTCTAAGTATATAGAAGCAGAAAAGTGTAATGATAAATAGCATAAGATTATCAATATACTAATATATTCTAAGATGGTAGTAATGTAAGTAAGCTAATGTAATAATAGGAACAACGCAATGAAGATGAATAGTGTCATAGGAGATAAGTAAGAAAGTTAAGTCATATGAAATAAAGATAATGAAAGAAAAAAAAAAAAAAAAAAATATTGAACGTCAAAAAGAACAATGACAAAATTGAAAAAGAGCGATAAGGTCCCTGATCTCCCATGTCAGGGGAAACAAAAAAAAAAAAAAAAAAAAAAAAAAAAAAACCTAACCTAACCCAACCCAACCCAACCTAACCTAACCTAACCTAACCTAACCTAACTCTAACCTAACCTAACCTAACCTAACCTAACCTAACCTAACCACTGTTGCGCTCCGAACGTCGTTCCGTTAGCAGCGTTTTTAAACGTCTGCGTTAAAAATTGTTAAAGTGTGGAAAATATTGTGCTACAGTGCTGTGTTATATGTCAAAATGTGCGTCCAGTGTCACCCATGTGATGTAATTGAATTTTGGCACACGCGCATAGTTTAAAAGATATAAGTGAAAACAGTTAAAATAATCAAAACGGTAAATTAAAAATTTTCAAGTAGATTTTGCTGTATACGTAAAACTAAAGCTATAACATACTTTTTCTTCTGTGCATTACATTCTGCACTCAAAGCCCGCTCATGAGTGTTGTTCGAAAATTTTTGTCAATTTTGACGAAGATATATTGTTTTTACCAAACCACGTGGCCACGTGTTTTTGGAACCCGTCATCTGCGGCAAGATTTGAAGGTGTCCAGAAACGCGCCTTTGAGAGACAGTTAAATTGAAACACTTTAATAAAAATTGGTGCAGTGAGTAACATTTTATTTACCAAAAACTAGATTTTTAAACTTTAGTCAACTTTGACGCAGCC
>JAGSMR010000605.1:0-48740 GCA_029286605.1 Sericinus montela | reverse complement strand
CCTCCCACAGATGTGTGCACTAATTCTACTGTATGCACCACCACCACTACACTCAAACCAGGTAACATATATCACCAACGAAAATGCGACACGTGTTTCGCCTCAAAACAAGGCATTATCGAGCGAGTAGACTCTACGATGAGCGACCGCAGAGTCGTTCATCGTAACTCTGCTTAACTCTGCTGTGCTTAATCTTTTTATGTTTGCATGCGGAGTGTTGCGAAGTAACTTTTTCAATAACAACTTACAATGAATTTCCGCAAAGTAAAGCCTGAGTCAATTAACTATCGTAAATTTATGTTGTTATTGAAAATGTTACTTTGCAACACTCCGCATGCAAACATAAAAAGGTATATGTTACCTGGTCCGAAGAGAAGAAGAGCACCACCCTCCCTCCCACAGATGTGTGCACTAATTCTACTGTATGCACCACCACCACTACACTCAAACCAGGTAACATATATCACCAACGAAAATGCGACACGTGTTTCGCCTCAAAACAAGGCATTATCGAGCGAGTAGACTCTACGATGAGCGACCGCAGAGTCGTTCATCGTAACTCTGCTTAACTCTGCTGTGCTTAATCTTTTTATGTTTGCATGCGGAGTGTTGCGAAGTAACTTTTTCAATAACAACTTACAATGAATTTCCGCAAAGTAAAGCCTGAGTCAATTAACTATCGTAAATTTATGTGTTGAATTTTTTGAATTCATGGAAACATATTTCATCCATCAAAGAGAAAGTTAAAACTGCAATATTGAAATATTTTTTTATGCTTAGTTTGGCAATCTGCTAACAACCTCAGGAGTGTACAAAAGTGCACCGCAGGATATGGTTCTTTAATATGGAAAACATTTGCCTTACTCCCAATGCTTGGCAAGTAGAGGGACAATTCTGCTTCCCATTGTACTGTTGTCTGCTTAATTTTCATAAGTCTTTACAAGATTCAAATATTGTTATTTTTAATTGTTTTTAAAATGCATTAACAATAATAATAATAATTTATTTAAATGATATATCACTAAACTTAATTTATAACTATATTTGCGATTTAAAATTACGAAGAAAATCATTTACATTTTGTATTTATGTAATAATTTTAAATTTTTTACAGCAGAAAATACCAGTGACTTTCTCCATGAGTCAACCGCCACCACCACATCTAGTAATGTATGTTAATTCTTTTTACATTATTAGCAAAAAGTTGAAACATTATAAGAAAATTATAGGCATTAGTGGTTTTTTACAGGTTTGATATGAGAGAGGAGAGTGTGGTAACACAGAACCAATTCGGGTTTATGCTGGGCGGAGAACTACGGATGCTATATTTGCACTTCGCCAACTGGTCGAAAAATACAGACTTGTGTAAAAGAACTTGCATGCGGTATATAATAGACCTGGAAAAGGCATACCCCGTAAGGTTCTGTGGTGTTGTATTAGGGAGAAAGGGCTGCCAGAGAAGTATGCGGGTTGTTGAGGCGATGTGTAATACAGCCAATAGTTGCGTCCTGTCTGAGGAAGCACCTTGGTGTATGCTATTTACTGATGACATTATGCTTGTCCGAGGAAATGCACTTGAGGTCCAGAGCAGGCTGGGAAAATGACAAGGAAAACTGGAAAGTGTGGGATTGAAAATAAGCAGAACCAAAACCTGTGAAAGTTCGGTCACTTCGATCCATCCAGTTTTTTTCATATTGTCTTGGATGGTGTTTTCATACCAGTCTCCTCCGAATCCCGGTGATTTGGGTCATTTATCCAAAGTGACGGCAATATCGACCGGGACGTAAAGATAACCGGGAAAGAGACCGGGAAAATAAATGCGGGATGGATAAAATGGCGGCTGGTCACGGGAATAACTTGAGATCCAAGCATGTGTCTTAAACTGGGGCAAATTTTACAAAACGATCGTGAGACCTCTCTAATGTACGGATCAGAATGCTGGGCAACGAAAGTGACGGATAAAAGAAGAGTGCATGCTGTAGAGATGAGAATGTAATAAAGAATGAGTATATAAGGGGAAGCTTCAAAGTAGCACCAGCGACAGAAGAAGTGAAGAGTGGTAGGTTAGCATGGTTCTGGTAATGAGGAGGGATGAATGTAATATAGGCAAAAGAATGTTAGAGATGAATGTGGATGGATGAAGAGCTATGGGGAGACAAAAAAGCGATGGATGCATTGTGTGAAAGAAGACATTAGAAAGAAAGTAGTGAGTACTGAGATGATGAGAAATAGAGGAAAATGGAACAAGAAGACATGTTGTGCCGATCCCACATAGCATGGGATAAGGCCAGGAAAAAGAAGAAGATGCAAGTAGACCTTTTTTTTATAGAAAATGGAGAAAAACGAGCAGGTGGCTCACGTGATGGTAAGTGATTACCGCCGCCCATGAACACCCGTAATACCAGAGGTTTAGCAATTGCGTTGCCTCCCATAGAGTGCTCCTCTCCCCCAGAACTGGGGGATGGGTGTGTGGGCCACCGGTTACCTGCACTCACTAGACGAAACGCAGAAGTTTGTTAGACTTCTACTTCACACCGGTATTCTGTGAGGTCGTGGTATTTTCCCGGTCGAGCCGGCCTATTCATGCAACAACAAAAGCTGATGGCTCTCTACCACTGTAGAAATCTCTCTCATTATCACCTCTACCATCATTGCCAAATCCAGTACAGGGAAATACATTCAACACAAACAATAGAGGAGTAACATGTATAATTTGTTAGAAGTTGTCAAATACCTGTTTTTTTGTTAGAAGACCGTAAATGTCTGTGTACTGTGAAATCTTAATTTGGTGATTTTATTACATACCTGACACCTTAGACTTGTCTATATAAGGTCTGATATATTTGTGTATATTATACAGTCCTACAATCACTGTGTAATTTTATAACTTATTAAAAAGAATACTCTTTTAAAATAAGCAATATTAAGCATTACCTACTGGTTAGTCTTGACTTATGATTATAATTTGTTAAATGGATAGGTTTTCACAAACTTAAATAAATAAAATTTTTATAACTTATTAAAAAGAATACTCTTTTTAAATAAGCAATTTTAAGCATTACTTACTGGTTAGTCTTGACTTATGATTATAATTTGTTAAATGGATAGGTTTTCACAAACTTAAATATATAAAATTTTTATAACTTATTAAAAAGAATACTCTTTTTAAATAAGCAATTTTAAGCATTACCTACTGGTTAGTCTTGACTTATGATTATAATTTGTTAAATGGATAGGTTTTCACAAACTTAAATATATAAAATTTTTATAACTTATTAAAAAGAATACTCTTTTAAATAAGCAATTTTAAGCATTACCTACTGGTTAGTCTTGACTTATGATTATAATTTGTTAAATGGATAGGTTTTCACAAACTTAAATATATAAATTATAATAATAAATAAATAAATATTAATAAATACATATATGGATAAGGAACAACATCGCATACTTGCTCCGATCCCAATGTAAGATGCTAAAGCACTTGAGGTTTGGGGTAATCTTAAATAACGAAGGCATCATAAACACCCAGACCCGACCGGGAATCACACCCGGGACCTCGAGATGGCGACACCTTGAAAACCGGTGTTTACGCCACTCATCCACGGAGGTCGTCAAATCATACCTTGTTATAAGTAACATGTATAATTTGTTAGAAGTTGTCAAATACCTGTTTTTTTGTTAGAAGACCGTAAATGTCTGTGTACTGTGAAATCTTAATTTGGTGATTTTATTACATACCTGACACCTTAGACTTGTCTATATAAGGTCTGATATATTTGTGTATATTATACAGTCCTACAATCACTGTGTAATTTTATAACTTATTAAAAAGAATACTCTTTTAAAATAAGCAATATTAAGCATTACCTACTGGTTAGTCTTGACTTATGATTATAATTTGTTAAATGGATAGGTTTTCACAAACTTAAATAAATAAAATTTTTATAACTTATTAAAAAGAATACTCTTTTTAAATAAGCAATTTTAAGCATTACTTACTGGTTAGTCTTGACTTATGATTATAATTTGTTAAATGGATAGGTTTTCACAAACTTAAATATATAAAATTTTTATAACTTATTAAAAAGAATACTCTTTTAAATAAGCAATTTTAAGCATTACCTACTGGTTAGTCTTGACTTATGATTATAATTTGTTAAATGGATAGGTTTTCACAAACTTAAATATATAAAATTTTTATAACTTATTAAAAAGAATACTCTTTTAAATAAGCAATTTTAAGCATTACCTACTGGTTAGTCTTGACTTATGATTATAATTTGTTAAATGGATAGGTTTTCACAAACTTAAATATATAAAATTTTTATAACTTATTAAAAGAATACTCTTTTAAATAAGCAATTTTAAGCATTACCTACTGGTTAGTCTTGACTTATGATTATAATTTGTTAAATGGATAGGTTTTCACAAACTTAAATATATAAAATTTTTATAACTTATTAAAAGAATACTCTTTTAAATAAGCAATTTTAAGCATTACCTACTGGTTAGTCTTGACTTATGATTATAATTTGTTAAATGGATAGGTTTTCACAAACTTAAATATATAAAATTTTTATAACTTATTAAAAGAATACTCTTTTAAATAAGCAATTTTAAGCATTACCTACTGGTTAGTCTTGACTTATGATTATAATTTGTTAAATGGATAGGTTTTCACAAACTTAAATATATAAAATTTTTATAACTTATTAAAAGAATACTCTTTTAAATAAGCAATTTTAAGCATTACCTACTGGTTAGTCTTGACTTATGATTATAATTTGTTAAATGGATAGGTTTTCACAAACTTAAATATATAAAATTTTTATAACTTATTAAAAGAATACTCTTTTAAATAAGCAATTTTAAGCATTACCTACTGGTTAGTCTTGACTTATGATTATAATTTGTTAAATGGATAGGTTTTCACAAACTTAAATATATAAAATTTTTATAACTTATTAAAAGAATACTCTTTTAAATAAGCAATTTTAAGCATTACCTACTGGTTAGTCTTGACTTATGATTATAATTTGTTAAATGGATAGGTTTTCACAAACTTAAATATATAAAATTTTTATAACTTATTAAAAGAATACTCTTTTAAATAAGCAATTTTAAGCATTACCTACTGGTTAGTCTTGACTTATGATTATAATTTGTTAAATGGATAGGTTTTCACAAACTTAAATATATAAAATTTTTATAACTTATTAAAAGAATACTCTTTTAAATAAGCAATTTTAAGCATTACCTACTGGTTAGTCTTGACTTATGATTATAATTTGTTAAATGGATAGGTTTTCACAAACTTAAATATATAAAATTTTTATAACTTATTAAAAGAATACTCTTTTAAATAAGCAATTTTAAGCATTACCTACTGGTTAGTCTTGACTTATGATTATAATTTGTTAAATGGATAGGTTTTCACAAACTTAAATATATAAAATTTTTATAACTTATTAAAAGAATACTCTTTTAAATAAGCAATTTTAAGCATTACCTACTGGTTAGTCTTGACTTATGATTATAATTTGTTAAATGGATAGGTTTTCACAAACTTAAATATATAAAATTTTTATAACTTATTAAAAGAATACTCTTTTAAATAAGCAATTTTAAGCATTACCTACTGGTTAGTCTTGACTTATGATTATAATTTGTTAAATGGATAGGTTTTCACAAACTTAAATATATAAAATTTTTATAACTTATTAAAAGAATACTCTTTTAAATAAGCAATTTTAAGCATTACCTACTGGTTAGTCTTGACTTATGATTATAATTTGTTAAATGGATAGGTTTTCACAAACTTAAATATATAAAATTTTTATAACTTATTAAAAGAATACTCTTTTAAATAAGCAATATTAAGCATTACCTACTGGTTAGTCTTGACTTATGATTATAATTTGTTAGAAGTTGTCAAATACCTGTTTTTTGTTAGAAGACGGTAAATGTCTGTGTACTGTGAAATCTTAATTTGGTGATTTTATTACATACCTGACACCTTAGACTTGTCTATATAAGGTCTGATATATTTGTGTATATTATACAGTCCTACAATCACTGTGTAATTTTATAACTTATTAAAAGAATACTCTTTTAAATAAGCAATATTAAGCATTACCTACTGGTTAGTCTTGACTTATGATTATAATTTGTTAGAAGTTGTCAAATACCTGTTTTTTGTTAGAAGACGGTAAATGTCTGTGTACTGTGAAATCTTAATTTGGTGATTTTATTACATACCTGACACCTTAGACTTGTCTATATAAGGTCTGATATATTTGTGTATATTATACAGTCCTACAATCACTGTGTAATTTTATAACTTATTAAAAGAATACTCTTTTAAATAAGCAATTTTAAGCATTACCTACTGGTTAGTCTTGACTTATGATTATAATTTGTTAGAAGTTGTCAAATACCTGTTTTTTGTTAGAAGACGGTAAATGTCTGTGTACTGTGAAATCTTAATTTGGTGATTTTATTACATACCTGACACCTTAGACTTGTCTATATAAGGTCTGATATATTTGTGTATATTATACAGTCCTACAATCACTGTGTAATTTTATAACTTATTAAAAGAATACTCTTTTAAATAAGCAATATTAAGCATTACCTACTGGTTAGTCTTGACTTATGATTATAATTTGTTAGAAGTTGTCAAATACCTGTTTTTTGTTAGAAGACGGTAAATGTCTGTGTACTGTGAAATCTTAATTTGGTGATTTTATTACATACCTGACACCTTAGACTTGTCTATATAAGGTCTGATATATTTGTGTATATTATACAGTCCTACAATCACTGTGTAATTTTATAACTTATTAAAAGAATACTCTTTTAAATAAGCAATTTTAAGCATTACTTACTGGTTAGTCTTGACTTATGATTATAATTTGTTAAATGGATAGGTTTTCACAAACTTAAATATATAAAATTTTTATAACTTATTAAAAAGAATACTTTTAAATAAGCAATTTTAAGCATTACCTACTGGTTAGTCTTGACTTATGATTATAATTTGTTAAATGGATAGGTTTTCACAAACTTAAATATATAAAATTTTTATAACTTATTAAAAAGAATACTTTTAAATAAGCAATATTAAGCATTACCTACTGGTTAGTCTTGACTTATGATTATAATTTGTTAAATGGATAGGTTTTCACAAACTTAAATATATAAAATTTTTATAACTTATTAAAAAGAATACTCTTTTTAAATAAGCAATTTTAAGCATTACCTACTGGTTAGTCTTGACTTATGATTATAATTTGTTAAATGGATAGGTTTTCACAAACTTAAATATATAAAATTTTTATAACTTATTAAAAATAATACTCTTTTAAAATAAGCAATATTAAGCATTACCTACTGGTTAGTCTTGACTTATGATTATAATTTGTTAAATGGATAGGTTTTCACAAACTTAAATAAATAAAATTTTTATAACTTATTAAAAAGAATACTCTTTTTAAATAAGCAATTTTAAGCATTACTTACTGGTTAGTCTTGACTTA
Source organism: Sericinus montela (assembly GCA_029286605.1). Lineage (NCBI taxonomy): Eukaryota > Metazoa > Arthropoda > Insecta > Lepidoptera > Papilionidae > Sericinus > Sericinus montela. Next base: position 41,199 of record JAGSMR010000605.1, on the reverse strand, counting down.
TGATTATAATTTGTTAAATGGATAGGTTTTCACAAACTTAAATATATAAAATTTTTATAACTTATTAAAAAGAATACTCTTTTTAAATAAGCAATTTTAAGCATTACTTACTGGTTAGTCTTGACTTATGATTATAATTTGTTAAATGGATAGGTTTTCACAAACTTAAATATATAAAATTTTTATAACTTATTAAAAAGAATACTCTTTTTAAATAAGCAATTTTAAGCATTACCTACTGGTTAGTCTTGACTTATGATTATAATTTGTTAAATGGATAGGTTTTCACAAACTTATAATAATAAATATAATAAATATATATCTTCACGCAATTCCCAATACAGGGGTAGACAGAGGTCTAGTTTAGACAATTAAGTCCCTTTGACCCACCTTCCACCGAAGATATTTTCGGGACAACGTGACAGGTGGTGAGCCCGTTGCCGCCTTTATGTCCAAGCCAACGATATAATTCGTACATAAGTTTTTGAAAAACTCATTGGTACGAGCCTGCCACTTGGGGATCGAACTCGGGTCTCTCGACTCGAACTTCCGAGCACCGAACCAATCGGCTATCGTGACTTCACAAACTTAAATATATAAAATTTTTATAACTTATTAAAAATAATACTCTTTTTAAATAAGCAATATTAAGCATTACCTACTGGTTAGTCTTGACTTATGATTATAATTTGTTAAATGGATAGGTTTTCACAAACTTAAATATATAAAATTTTTATAACTTATTAAAAATAATACTCTTTTTAAATAAGCAATATTAAGCATTACCTACTGGTTAGTCTTGACTTATGATTATAATTTGTTAAATGGATAGGTTTTCACAAACTTAAATATATAAAATTTTTATAACTTATTAAAAAGAATACTCTTTTTAAATAAGCAATTTTAAGCATTACCTACTGGTTAGTCTTGACTTATGATTATAATTTGTTAAATGGATAGGTTTTCACAAACTTAAATATATAAAATTTTTATAACTTATTAAAAAGAATACTCTTTTTAAATAAGCAATATTAAGCATTACCTACTGGTTAGTCTTGACTTATGATTATAATTTGTTAAATGGATAGGTTTTCACAAACTTAAATAAATAAAATTTTTATAACTTATTAAAAAGAATACTCTTTTTAAATAAGCAATTTTAAGCATTACTTACTGGTTAGTCTTGACTTATGATTATAATTTGTTAAATGGATAGGTTTTCACAAACTTAAATATATAAAATTTTTATAACTTATTAAAAAGAATACTCTTTTAAATAAGCAATTTTAAGCATTACTTACTGGTTAGTCTTGACTTATGATTATAATTTGTTAAATGGATAGGTTTTCACAAACTTAAATATATAAAATTTTTATAACTTATTAAAAAGAATACTCTTTTTAAATAAGCAATTTTAAGCATTACCTACTGGTTAGTCTTGACTTATGATTATAATTTGTTAAATGGATAGGTTTTCACAAACTTAAATATAAAGTTTTTATAACTTATTAAAAACAATACTCTTTTTAAATAAGCCATATTAAGCATTACCTACTAGTCTTGACTTATGATTATAATTTGTTAAATGGATAGGTTTCACAAACTTAAATATATAAAATTTTTATAACTTATTAAAAGAATACTCTTTTAAATAAGCAATTTTAAGCATTACTTACTGGTTAGTCTTGACTTATGATTATAATTTGTTAAATGGATAGGTTTCACAAACTTAAATATATAAAATTTTTATAACTTATTAAAAGAATACTCTTTTAAATAAGCAATTTTAAGCATTACCTACTGGTTAGTCTTGACTTATGATTATAATTTGTTAAATGGATAGGTTTCACAAACTTAAATATATAAAATTTTTATAACTTATTAAAAGAATACTCTTTTAAATAAGCAATTTTAAGCATTACTTACTGGTTAGTCTTGACTTATGATTATAATTTGTTAAATGGATAGGTTTCACAAACTTAAATATATAAAATTTTTATAACTTATTAAAAGAATACTCTTTTAAATAAGCAATTTTAAGCATTACCTACTGGTTAGTCTTGACTTATGATTATAATTTGTTAAATGGATAGGTTTCACAAACTTAAATATAAAATTTTTATAACTTATTAAAAGAATACTCTTTTAAATAAGCAATTTTAAGCATTACCTACTGGTTAGTCTTGACTTATGATTATAATTTGTTAAATGGATAGGTTTCACAAACTTAAATATATAAAATTTTTATAACTTATTAAAAGAATACTCTTTTAAATAAGCAATTTTAAGCATTACCTACTGGTTAGTCTTGACTTATGATTATAATTTGTTAAATGGATAGGTTTCACAAACTTAAATATATAAATTATAATAATAAATATAATAAATATATATCTTCACGCAATTCCCAATACAGGGGGTAGACAGAGTTCTAGTCTAGACAATAAAGTCCCTTCGACCCACCTTCCACCTAAGATATTTTCAGGACAACGTGACAGGTGGTGAGCCCGTTGCCGCCTTTATGTCCAATCCAACGATATAATTCGTACATAAGTTTTTGAAAAACTCATTGGTACGAGCCTGCCACTTGGGGATCGAACTCGGGTCTCTCGACTCGAACTTCCGAGCACCGAACCAATCGGCTATCGTGACTTCACAAACTTAAATATATAAAATTTTTATAACTTATTAAAAACAATACTCTTTTTAAATAAGCAATATTAAGCATTACCTACTAGTCTTGACTTATGATTATAATTTGTTACATGGATAGGTTTCACAAACTTAAATATATAAAATTTTTATAACTTATTAAAAGAATACTCTTTTTAAATAAGCAATTTTAAGCATTACCTACTGGTTAGTCTTGACTTATGATTATAATTTGTTAAATGGATAGGTTTCACAAACTTAAATATATAAAATTTTTATAACTTATTAAAAGAATACTCTTTTTAAATAAGCAATTTTAAGCATTACCTACTGGTTAGTCTTGACTTATGATTATAATTTGTTAAATGGATAGGTTTCACAAACTTAAATATATAAAATTTTTATAACTTATTAAAAGAATACTCTTTTTAAATAAGCAATTTTAAGCATTACCTACTGGTTAGTCTTGACTTATGATTATAATTTGTTAAATGGATAGGTTTCACAAACTTAAATATATAAAATTTTTATAACTTATTAAAAGAATACTCTTTTAAATAAGCAATTTTAAGCATTACTTACTGGTTAGTCTTGACTTATGATTATAATTTGTTAAATGGATAGGTTTCACAAACTTAAATATATAAAATTTTTATAACTTATTAAAAGAATACTCTTTTTAAATAAGCAATTTTAAGCATTACCTACTGGTTAGTCTTGACTTATGATTATAATTTGTTAAATGGATAGGTTTCACAAACTTAAATATAAAATTTTTATAACTTATTAAAAGAATACTCTTTTAAATAAGCAATTTTAAGCATTACCTACTGGTTAGTCTTGACTTATGATTATAATTTGTTAAATGGATAGGTTTTCACAAACTTAAATATAAAATTTTTATAACTTATTAAAAACAATACTCTTTTTAAATAAGCCATATTAAGCATTACCTACTAGTCTTGACTTATGATTATAATTTGTTACATGGATAGGTTTCACAAACTTAAAAAAAATGAGTTATTGTTTATTACATTATGTATATAGTAATATATTAGTAAAGTTACAATGTTTATTTTAAATTATTATTGCTTTATTCTCAGCTGAACCAACCAATGTAAGGAAAGCAGAGGACGACAATGCAGCTGACGCGCTTTGCGAAAACTGTGTGCGGCGTAAGATGAGGTTTGAAAATATAGCAATTTGTCTTTAATTATGCCTGCATGATCAGAGATCTGAAATATAAACATTATATTATAGATTACTACTACTTAAATGTTGGTTCTCGTTTTATATAAGCCATTTATTTTTCTCAAAAATTTGATTGTAATGCAGAGCGCGTTCTATTATTAACAAAATTTAACTATACTATATTACTAGCGAATTCTTAGCCTGCTACCTGGCGGTCGAACTCGGTTCTTTTTACCCGAATTCCGATTACCCAACCACTTGGCTATCGCGACTTCTTAGTAATCAATATCTGCCGGATTACTTTTAGATTGCTTTAGTTTTATTATTTGATCGACTTGTGTCAAGTCACTCGTCTATCAACTGTAAGGGAATTTAACATGATGTACGATTTTTGTTTCATCAAAATTTTCATTCGTCTAGTGTTATTAACAGTCTGCTGAGCCACAAGCAATCGCTATTATACACATTTATTATCATAATCATTAATAATGCACACAATTTACTAAATTTATGTATTTTTGTAGGATTAACATGTACAGGCAAGAAAATATGAGGCATTACGAAGAGGAATATCAAACTTTACTATACAAAAGGAATATGAATCTAGCAAAATGTTATAGTAGAAAAAAACAAATTAATCATAAATAAAAATTTAAAATTGAAGTTGTGATTTTTTTTTAATCATTGCTATTCATTATGTCAAGAAGAACATTTACAAAAAGAAAGTAATAATTCATTGTACTATAAATACAATTGGTTTTGTTTATATAATGGAGTTAATCACTATAAATAGCATTATTTAGTAATTTGAAATAACGTGCTATGGTCCATACAATATGTATATCAATATTCGTGTTTTTAACACGACATTTAAATAATTAGCAACGGTAGGTTAAGTTTATGAATAGCTTTCATACAGAATAGAGATTTTTTTCATACAGTTATTTTCATAAGAGAGACCATTGGCATATGCAGAAAACAAGGAATAATAAATCAAAAATAAGAAAGAAAGAAATATTTATTTCGGTACATAAAACAACATCTTCAATTACAGACAAATGTATTATTTAAGACTAGCAAATATGACGCTGCAGATGACACGAAAAAGGCGCGCACTCAGCATATGGCGTGGAAAATCACAGCCGCTGATTTTCAGTGTGGCCTATTCCATTATTGCCGAATAGTTCGGTCTAGCAGGACGAGCCAGTTAAATAACAATATTTATAAAAATTTATTAAGCAATTAGACTGATTAATACAAAATTGCCTTTAACATTTACAGTAAATAAATGTCTTTTCCCGTGTCATACATAACCTCAAACATGTGTTAATTAGACAATTGACAAATCTCACATTTACAATAAGACAATTGACTGCACTCATGTATGTTTTTGGAATTTTAAACTTTAGTATTTTGATTTATATATGTATTTAAAAGAAAAACACTTATGTAAACCATTATAAATCCACCTTGATTTATAATATTTCATTTGTGAGTAGAATTTTAATACAAGGCATTTATAAAATTAAAATTTATATAAATTTATTGTGTAGTGAAAGTCAAATATAAATGGCTAACTACAATATGCTTTATTAAGTAAATCATATTACGTAGGTTACATAAGAATAAAGCAGGTAATAGCATGTAGGCATACCTGCATAAAATGCTTAATATGACTTAGTAACCTAAATAATTATTCCTAATTTTTGTAAAACGTAAAATAAAGTTATAAAACTATGTATAGATTGTGTCCTACAAGTGATTTATAAAAGTTTTGTTTATGAAAAAATATTTGTAATATCTGACTCTGAACGAATACTAAAAATCTGTGAATTTGTATCGCGTCTAGCATAGATACGCCCATCTCTTGTCCATGTATATTTGAAGCCTTTGCACCGTCCCTGTTCACGAGACTTGTGAAAAAGTTGCCTGTTGAAAAAGGTTAGTCGTTCATTAATATAGACGCGGTCAGGTTCAGCTAGTTTGACCATCCCAGTACCAATCGCCGCACGACTAGCCCGAGCGGCCCGGGCTAGTCGTGCAGGCGCACGTAAAAATTATAATTAATCATAAATATTGCTGTATCGACGGAGGAAAAAAATTAAATGAACAGGCAAAAAATTACATTAAGCAACAGGAGAACTACAATCAAGGACGTTAATATTTCAAGCAATGGAAATGGTTATTTATTTAATATTATTTTATGTTAATATTTCAAGTCAGGGATACTCATCCTAAGTTACCTGTCCGGTAGTTGTGGTATGGTACACGGGTATGCGACCCCGGCTTCCCTAGCTTTACTGTCCTATCCCTTGCCTTCCTGGGCGGTAATATCCCACCTTTCCTAATTCATCACATTATTGGTAGTGTATCAATTATTGGTAGTGACATGCAGGAAAAAACAAAAGTTGCTTCAAAAAACCTTAGTTTTTCTTATTTTTGGTGAATAGTCTTTCTATATCAATGGTTTTTAATATTACTTAGACTTTTTTGTAAACAACCTTTTGCTGAATTGCAATCTGCCAGGCCTTTGTCAGGTACTTTAAACTAGATGACTGGCCGCACAGATTGAAGGCCTGTATTCAAAATCACGGAGGTCATTTTGAATAAACTTTAGTATAATAAGAATCTATGTTTTGTTAAGTTCATTTTGGTATATAAATAGTTACATAATATATAAAATTTTTATAACTTATTAAAAGAATACTCTTTTAAATAAGCAATTTTAAGCATTACCTACTGGTTAGTCTTGACTTATGATTATAATTTGTTAAATGGATAGGTTTTCACAAACTTAAATATATAAAATTTTTATAACTTATTAAAAGAATACTCTTTTAAATAAGCAATTTTAAGCATTACCTACTGGTTAGTCTTGACTTATGATTATAATTTGTTAAATGGATAGGTTTTCACAAACTTAAATATATAAAATTTTTATAACTTATTAAAAGAATACTCTTTTAAATAAGCAATTTTAAGCATTACCTACTGGTTAGTCTTGACTTATGATTATAATTTGTTAAATGGATAGGTTTTCACAAACTTAAATATATAAAATTTTTATAACTTATTAAAAGAATACTCTTTTAAATAAGCAATTTTAAGCATTACCTACTGGTTAGTCTTGACTTATGATTATAATTTGTTAAATGGATAGGTTTTCACAAACTTAAATATATAAAATTTTTATAACTTATTAAAAGAATACTCTTTTAAATAAGCAATTTTAAGCATTACCTACTGGTTAGTCTTGACTTATGATTATAATTTGTTAAATGGATAGGTTTTCACAAACTTAAATATATAAAATTTTTATAACTTATTAAAAGAATACTCTTTTAAATAAGCAATTTTAAGCATTACCTACTGGTTAGTCTTGACTTATGATTATAATTTGTTAAATGGATAGGTTTTCACAAACTTAAATATATAAAATTTTTATAACTTATTAAAAGAATACTCTTTTAAATAAGCAATTTTAAGCATTACCTACTGGTTAGTCTTGACTTATGATTATAATTTGTTAAATGGATAGGTTTTCACAAACTTAAATATATAAAATTTTATAACTTATTAAAAAGAATACTCTTTTAAATAAGCAATTTTAAGCATTACCTACTGGTTAGTCTTGACTTATGATTATAATTTGTTAAATGGATAGGTTTTCACAAACTTAAATATATAAAATTTTATAACTTATTAAAAAGAATACTCTTTTAAATAAGCAATTTTAAGCATTACCTACTGGTTAGTCTTGACTTATGATTATAATTTGTTAAATGGATAGGTTTTCACAAACTTAAATATATAAAATTTTATAACTTATTAAAAAGAATACTCTTTTAAATAAGCAATTTTAAGCATTACCTACTGGTTAGTCTTGACTTATGATTATAATTTGTTAAATGGATAGGTTTTCACAAACTTAAATATATAAAATTTTATAACTTATTAAAAAGAATACTCTTTTAAATAAGCAATTTTAAGCATTACCTACTGGTTAGTCTTGACTTATGATTATAATTTGTTAAATGGATAGGTTTTCACAAACTTAAATATATAAAATTTTATAACTTATTAAAAAGAATACTCTTTTAAATAAGCAATTTTAAGCATTACCTACTGGTTAGTCTTGACTTATGATTATAATTTGTTAAATGGATAGGTTTTCACAAACTTAAATATATAAAATTTTATAACTTATTAAAAAGAATACTCTTTTAAATAAGCAATTTTAAGCATTACCTACTGGTTAGTCTTGACTTATGATTATAATTTGTTAAATGGATAGGTTTTCACAAACTTAAATATATAAAATTTTATAACTTATTAAAAAGAATACTCTTTTAAATAAGCAATTTTAAGCATTACCTACTGGTTAGTCTTGACTTATGATTATAATTTGTTAAATGGATAGGTTTTCACAAACTTAAATATATAAAATTTTATAACTTATTAAAAAGAATACTCTTTTAAATAAGCAATTTTAAGCATTACCTACTGGTTAGTCTTGACTTATGATTATAATTTGTTAAATGGATAGGTTTTCACAAACTTAAATATATAAAATTTTTATAACTTATTAAAAAGAATACTCTTTTAAATAAGCAATTTTAAGCATTACCTACTGGTTAGTCTTGACTTATGATTATAATTTGTTAAATGGATAGGTTTTCACAAACTTAAATATATAAAATTTTTATAACTTATTAAAAAGAATACTCTTTTAAATAAGCAATTTTAAGCATTACCTACTGGTTAGTCTTGACTTATGATTATAATTTGTTAAATGGATAGGTTTTCACAAACTTAAATATATAAAATTTTTATAACTTATTAAAAAGAATACTCTTTTAAATAAGCAATTTTAAGCATTACCTACTGGTTAGTCTTGACTTATGATTATAATTTGTTAAATGGATAGGTTTTCACAAACTTAAATATATAAAATTTTTATAACTTATTAAAAAGAATACTCTTTTAAATAAGCAATTTTAAGCATTACCTACTGGTTAGTCTTGACTTATGATTATAATTTGTTAAATGGATAGGTTTTCACAAACTTAAATATATAAAATTTTTATAACTTATTAAAAAGAATACTCTTTTAAATAAGCAATTTTAAGCATTACCTACTGGTTAGTCTTGACTTATGATTATAATTTGTTAAATGGATAGGTTTTCACAAACTTAAATATATAAAATTTTTATAACTTATTAAAAAGAATACTCTTTTAAATAAGCAATTTTAAGCATTACCTACTGGTTAGTCTTGACTTATGATTATAATTTGTTAAATGGATAGGTTTTCACAAACTTAAATATATAAAATTTTTATAACTTATTAAAAGAATACTCTTTTAAATAAGCAATTTTAAGCATTACCTACTGGTTAGTCTTGACTTATGATTATAATTTGTTAAATGGATAGGTTTTCACAAACTTAAATATATAAAATTTTTATAACTTATTAAAAGAATACTCTTTTAAATAAGCAATTTTAAGCATTACCTACTGGTTAGTCTTGACTTATGATTATAATTTGTTAAATGGATAGGTTTTCACAAACTTAAATATATAAAATTTTTATAACTTATTAAAAGAATACTCTTTTAAATAAGCAATTTTAAGCATTACCTACTGGTTAGTCTTGACTTATGATTATAATTTGTTAAATGGATAGGTTTTCACAAACTTAAATATATAAAATTTTTATAACTTATTAAAAGAATACTCTTTTAAATAAGCAATTTTAAGCATTACCTACTGGTTAGTCTTGACTTATGATTATAATTTGTTAAATGGATAGGTTTTCACAAACTTAAATATATAAAATTTTTATAACTTATTAAAAGAATACTCTTTTAAATAAGCAATTTTAAGCATTACCTACTGGTTAGTCTTGACTTATGATTATAATTTGTTAAATGGATAGGTTTTCACAAACTTAAATATATAAAATTTTTATAACTTATTAAAAGAATACTCTTTTAAATAAGCAATTTTAAGCATTACCTACTGGTTAGTCTTGACTTATGATTATAATTTGTTAAATGGATAGGTTTTCACAAACTTAAATATATAAAATTTTTATAACTTATTAAAAGAATACTCTTTTAAATAAGCAATTTTAAGCATTACCTACTGGTTAGTCTTGACTTATGATTATAATTTGTTAAATGGATAGGTTTTCACAAACTTAAATATATAAAATTTTTATAACTTATTAAAAGAATACTCTTTTAAATAAGCAATTTTAAGCATTACCTACTGGTTAGTCTTGACTTATGATTATAATTTGTTAAATGGATAGGTTTTCACAAACTTAAATATATAAAATTTTTATAACTTATTAAAAGAATACTCTTTTAAATAAGCAATATTAAGCATTACCTACTGGTTAGTCTTGACTTATGATTATAATTTGTTAAATGGATAGGTTTTCACAAACTTAAATATATAAAATTTTTATAACTTATTAAAAGAATACTCTTTTAAATAAGCAATTTTAAGCATTACCTACTGGTTAGTCTTGACTTATGATTATAATTTGTTAAATGGATAGGTTTTCACAAACTTAAATATATAAAATTTTTATAACTTATTAAAAGAATACTCTTTTAAATAAGCAATTTTAAGCATTACCTACTGGTTAGTCTTGACTTATGATTATAATTTGTTAAATGGATAGGTTTTCACAAACTTAAATATATAAAATTTTTATAACTTATTAAAAGAATACTCTTTTAAATAAGCAATATTAAGCATTACCTACTGGTTAGTCTTGACTTATGATTATAATTTGTTAAATGGATAGGTTTTCACAAACTTAAATATATAAAATTTTTATAACTTATTAAAAGAATACTCTTTTAAATAAGCAATTTTAAGCATTACCTACTGGTTAGTCTTGACTTATGATTATAATTTGTTAAATGGATAGGTTTTCACAAACTTAAATATATAAAATTTTTATAACTTATTAAAAGAATACTCTTTTAAATAAGCAATATTAAGCATTACCTACTGGTTAGTCTTGACTTATGATTATAATTTGTTAAATGGATAGGTTTTCACAAACTTAAATATATAAAATTTTTATAACTTATTAAAAGAATACTCTTTTAAATAAGCAATTTTAAGCATTACCTACTGGTTAGTCTTGACTTATGATTATAATTTGTTAAATGGATAGGTTTTCACAAACTTAAATATATAAAATTTTTATAACTTATTAAAAGAATACTCTTTTAAATAAGCAATATTAAGCATTACCTACTGGTTAGTCTTGACTTATGATTATAATTTGTTAAATGGATAGGTTTTCACAAACTTAAATATATAAAATTTTTATAACTTATTAAAAGAATACTCTTTTAAATAAGCAATATTAAGCATTACCTACTGGTTAGTCTTGACTTATGATTATAATTTGTTAAATGGATAGGTTTTCACAAACTTAAATATATAAAATTTTTATAACTTATTAAAAGAATACTCTTTTAAATAAGCAATATTAAGCATTACCTACTGGTTAGTCTTGACTTATGATTATAATTTGTTAAATGGATAGGTTTTCACAAACTTAAATATATAAAATTTTTATAACTTATTAAAAGAATACTCTTTTAAATAAGCAATATTAAGCATTACCTACTGGTTAGTCTTGACTTATGATTATAATTTGTTAAATGGATAGGTTTTCACAAACTTAAATATATAAAATTTTTATAACTTATTAAAAGAATACTCTTTTAAATAAGCAATATTAAGCATTACCTACTGGTTAGTCTTGACTTATGATTATAATTTGTTAAATGGATAGGTTTTCACAAACTTAAATATATAAAATTTTTATAACTTATTAAAAGAATACTCTTTTAAATAAGCAATATTAAGCATTACCTACTGGTTAGTCTTGACTTATGATTATAATTTGTTAAATGGATAGGTTTTCACAAACTTAAATATATAAAATTTTTATAACTTATTAAAAGAATACTCTTTTAAATAAGCAATTTTAAGCATTACCTACTGGTTAGTCTTGACTTATGATTATAATTTGTTAAATGGATAGGTTTTCACAAACTTAAATATATAAAATTTTTATAACTTATTAAAAGAATACTCTTTTAAATAAGCAATTTTAAGCATTACTTACTGGTTAGTCTTGACTTATGATTATAATTTGTTAAATGGATAGGTTTTCACAAACTTAAATATATAAAATTTTTATAACTTATTAAAAGAATACTCTTTTAAATAAGCAATTTTAAGCATTACTTACTGGTTAGTCTTGACTTATGATTATAATTTGTTAAATGGATAGGTTTTCACAAACTTAAATATATAAAATTTTTATAACTTATTAAAAGAATACTCTTTTAAATAAGCAATATTAAGCATTACCTACTGGTTAGTCTTGACTTATGATTATAATTTGTTAAATGGATAGGTTTTCACAAACTTAAATATATAAAATTTTTATAACTTATTAAAAGAATACTCTTTTAAATAAGCAATTTTAAGCATTACTTACTGGTTAGTCTTGACTTATGATTATAATTTGTTAAATGGATAGGTTTTCACAAACTTAAATATATAAAATTTTTATAACTTATTAAAAGAATACTCTTTTAAATAAGCAATATTAAGCATTACCTACTGGTTAGTCTTGACTTATGATTATAATTTGTTAAATGGATAGGTTTTCACAAACTTAAATATATAAAATTTTTATAACTTATTAAAAGAATACTCTTTTAAATAAGCAATTTTAAGCATTACCTACTGGTTAGTCTTGACTTATGATTATAATTTGTTAAATGGATAGGTTTTCACAAACTTAAATATATAAAATTTTTATAACTTATTAAAAGAATACTCTTTTAAATAAGCAATTTTAAGCATTACCTACTGGTTAGTCTTGACTTATGATTATAATTTGTTAAATGGATAGGTTTTCACAAACTTAAATATATAAAATTTTTATAACTTATTAAAAGAATACTCTTTTAAATAAGCAATTTTAAGCATTACCTACTGGTTAGTCTTGACTTATGATTATAATTTGTTAAATGGATAGGTTTTCACAAACTTAAATATATAAAATTTTTATAACTTATTAAAAGAATACTCTTTTAAATAAGCAATTTTAAGCATTACCTACTGGTTAGTCTTGACTTATGATTATAATTTGTTAAATGGATAGGTTTTCACAAACTTAAATATATAAAATTTTTATAACTTATTAAAAGAATACTCTTTTAAATAAGCAATTTTAAGCATTACCTACTGGTTAGTCTTGACTTATGATTATAATTTGTTAAATGGATAGGTTTTCACAAACTTAAATATATAAAATTTTTATAACTTATTAAAAGAATACTCTTTTAAATAAGCAATTTTAAGCATTACCTACTGGTTAGTCTTGACTTATGATTATAATTTGTTAAATGGATAGGTTTTCACAAACTTAAATATATAAAATTTTTATAACTTATTAAAAAGAATACTCTTTTAAATAAGCAATTTTAAGCATTACCTACTGGTTAGTCTTGACTTATGATTATAATTTGTTAAATGGATAGGTTTTCACAAACTTAAATATATAAAATTTTTATAACTTATTAAAAAGAATACTCTTTTAAATAAGCAATTTTAAGCATTACCTACTGGTTAGTCTTGACTTATGATTATAATTTGTTAAATGGATAGGTTTTCACAAACTTAAATATATAAAATTTTTATAACTTATTAAAAAGAATACTCTTTTAAATAAGCAATTTTAAGCATTACCTACTGGTTAGTCTTGACTTATGATTATAATTTGTTAAATGGATAGGTTTTCACAAACTTAAATATATAAAATTTTTATAACTTATTAAAAAGAATACTCTTTTAAATAAGCAATTTTAAGCATTACCTACTGGTTAGTCTTGACTTATGATTATAATTTGTTAAATGGATAGGTTTTCACAAACTTAAATATATAAAATTTTTATAACTTATTAAAAAGAATACTCTTTTAAATAAGCAATTTTAAGCATTACCTACTGGTTAGTCTTGACTTATGATTATAATTTGTTAAATGGATAGGTTTTCACAAACTTAAATATATAAAATTTTTATAACTTATTAAAAAGAATACTCTTTTAAATAAGCAATTTTAAGCATTACCTACTGGTTAGTCTTGACTTATGATTATAATTTGTTAAATGGATAGGTTTTCACAAACTTAAATATATAAAATTTTTATAACTTATTAAAAAGAATACTCTTTTAAATAAGCAATTTTAAGCATTACCTACTGGTTAGTCTTGACTTATGATTATAATTTGTTAAATGGATAGGTTTTCACAAACTTAAATATATAAAATTTTTATAACTTATTAAAAAGAATACTCTTTTAAATAAGCAATTTTAAGCATTACCTACTGGTTAGTCTTGACTTATGATTATAATTTGTTAAATGGATAGGTTTTCACAAACTTAAATATATAAAATTTTTATAACTTATTAAAAAGAATACTCTTTTAAATAAGCAATTTTAAGCATTACCTACTGGTTAGTCTTGACTTATGATTATAATTTGTTAAATGGATAGGTTTTCACAAACTTAAATATATAAAATTTTTATAACTTATTAAAAAGAATACTCTTTTAAATAAGCAATTTTAAGCATTACCTACTGGTTAGTCTTGACTTATGATTATAATTTGTTAAATGGATAGGTTTTCACAAACTTAAATATATAAAATTTTTATAACTTATTAAAAAGAATACTCTTTTAAATAAGCAATTTTAAGCATTACCTACTGGTTAGTCTTGACTTATGATTATAATTTGTTAAATGGATAGGTTTTCACAAACTTAAATATATAAAATTTTTATAACTTATTAAAAAGAATACTCTTTTTAAATAAGCAATTTTAAGCATTACCTACTGGTTAGTCTTGACTTATGATTATAATTTGTTAAATGGATAGGTTTTCACAAACTTAAATATATAAAATTTTTATAACTTATTAAAAAGAATACTCTTTTAAATAAGCAATTTTAAGCATTACTTACTGGTTAGTCTTGACTTATGATTATAATTTGTTAAATGGATAGGTTTTCACAAACTTAAATATATAAAATTTTTATAACTTATTAAAAAGAATACTCTTTTAAATAAGCAATTTTAAGCATTACTTACTGGTTAGTCTTGACTTATGATTATAATTTGTTAAATGGATAGGTTTTCACAAACTTAAATATATAAAATTTTTATAACTTATTAAAAAGAATACTCTTTTAAATAAGCAATTTTAAGCATTACTTACTGGTTAGTCTTGACTTATGATTATAATTTGTTAAATGGATAGGTTTTCACAAACTTAAATATAAAGTTTTTATAACTTATTAAAAAGAATACTCTTTTTAAATAAGCAATTTTAAGCATTACCTACTGGTTAGTCTTGACTTATGATTATAATTTGTTAAATGGATAGGTTTTCACAAACTTAAAAAAAAGAGTTATTGTTTATTACATTATGTATATAGTAATATATTAGTAAAGTTACAATGTTTATTTTAAATTATTATTGCTTTATTCTCAGCTGAACCAATCAATGTAAGGAAAGCAGAGGACGACAATGCAGCTGACGCGCTTTGCGAAAACTGTGTGCGGCGTAAGATGAGGTATGAAAATATAGCAATTTGTCTTTAATTATGCCTGCATGATCAGAGATCTGAAATATAAACATTATATTATAGATTACTACTACTTAAATGTTGGTTCTCGTTTTATATAAGCCATTTATTTTTCCCAAAATTTTATTGTAATGCAGAGCGCGTTCTATTATTAACAAAATTTAACTATACTATATTACTAGCGAATTCTTAGCCTGCTACCTGGCGGTCGAACTCGGTTCTTTTACCCGAATTCCGATTACCCAACCACTTGGCTATCGCGACTTCTTAGTAATCAATATCTGCCGGATTACTTTTAGATTGCTTTAGTTTTATTATTTGATCGACTTGTGTCAAGTCACTCGTCTATCAACTGTAAGGGAATTTAACATGATGTACGATTTTTGTTTCATCAAAATTTTCATTCGTCTAGTGTTATTAACAGTCTGCTGAGCCACAAGCAATCGCTATTATACACATTTATTATCATAATCATTAATAATGCACACAATTTACTAAATTTATGTATTTTTGTAGGATTAACATGTACAGGCAAGAAAATATGAGGCATTACGAAGAGGAATATCAAACTTTACTATACAAAAGGAATATGAATCTAGCAAAAATGTTATAGTAGAAAAAAAACAAATTAATCATAAATAAAAATTTAAAAATTGAAGTTGTGATTTTTTTTTAATCATTGCTATTCATTATGTCAAGAAGAACATTTACAAAAAGAAAGTAATAATTCATTGTACTATAAATACAATTGGTTTTGTTTATATAATGGAGTTAATCACTATAAATAGCATTATTTAGTAATTTGAAATAACGTGCTATGGTCCATACAATATGTATATCAATATTCGTGTTTTTAACACGACATTTAAATAATTAGCAACGGTAGGTTAAGTTTATGAATAGCTTTCATACAGAATAGAGATTTTTTTCATACAGTTATTTTCATAAGAGAGACCATTGGCATATGCAGAAAACAAGGAATAATAAATCAAAAATAAGAAAGAAAGAAATATTTATTTCGGTACATAAAACAACATCTTCAATTACAGACAAATGTATTATTTAAGACTAGCAAATATGACGCTGCAGATGACACGAAAAAGGCGCGCACTCAGCATATGGCGTGGAAAATCACAGCCGCTGATTTTCAGTGTGGCCTATTCCATTATTGCCGAATAGTTCGGTCTAGCAGGACGAGCCAGTTAAATAACAATATTTATAAAAATTTATTAAGCAATTAGACTGATTAATACAAAATTGCCTTTAACATTTACAGTAAATAAATGTCTTTTCCCGTGTCATACATAACCTCAAACATGTGTTAATTAGACAATTGACAAATCTCACATTTACAATAAGACAATTGACTGCACTCATGTATGTTTTTGGAATTTTAAACTTTAGTATTTTGATTTATATATGTATTTAAAAGAAAAACACTTATGTAAACCATTATAAATCCACCTTGATTTATAATATTTCATTTGTGAGTAGAATTTTAATACAAGGCATTTATAAAATTAAAATTTATATAAATTTATTGTGTAGTGAAAGTCAAATATAAATGGCTAACTACAATATGCTTTATTAAGTAAATCATATTACGTAGGTTACATAAGAATAAAGCAGGTAATAGCATGTAGGCATACCTGCATAAAATGCTTAATATGACTTAGTAACCTAAATAATTATTCCTAATTTTTGTAAAACGTAAAATAAAGTTATAAAACTATGTATAGATTGTGTCCTACAAGTGATTTATAAAAGTTTTGTTTATGAAAAAATATTTGTAATATCTGACTCTGAACGAATACTAAAAATCTGTGAATTTGTATCGCGTCTAGCATAGATACGCCCATCTCTTGTCCATGTATATTTCCAGCCTTTGCACCGTCCCTGTTCACGAGACTTGTGAAAAAGTTGCCTGTTGAAAAGGTTAGTCGTTCATTAATATAGACGCGGTCAGGTTCAGCTAGTTTGACCATCCCAGTACCAATCGCCGCACGACTAGCCCGAGCGGCCCGGGCTAGTCGTGCAGCCGCACGTAAAAATTATAATTAAGCATAAATATTGCTGTATCGACGGAGGAAA
The DNA here is from genome assembly GCA_029286605.1 of Sericinus montela. Lineage (NCBI taxonomy): Eukaryota > Metazoa > Arthropoda > Insecta > Lepidoptera > Papilionidae > Sericinus > Sericinus montela. The sequence goes on along the minus strand of JAGSMR010000605.1, from coordinate 23,565 downwards.
AAAATTAAATGAACAGGCAAAAAATTACATTAAGCAACAGGAGAACGACAATCAAGGACGTTAATATTTCAAGCAATGGAAATGGTTATTTATTTAATATTATTTTATGTTAATATTTCAAGTCAGGGATACTCATCCTAAGTTACCTGTCCGGTAGTTGTGGTATGGTACACGGGTATGCGACCCCGGCTTCCCTAGCTATTACTGTCCTATCCCTTGCCTTCCTGGGCGGTAATATCCTACCTTTCCTAATTCATCACATTATTGGTAGTGTATCAATTATTGGTAGTGACATGCAGGAAAAACAAAAGTTGCTTCAAAAAACCTTAGTTTTTCTTATTTTTGGTGAATAGTCTTTCTATATCAATGGTTTTTAATATTACTTAGACTTTTTTGTAAACAACCTTTTGCTGAATTGCAATTTGCCAGGCCTTTGTCAGGTACTTTAAACTAGATGACTGGCCGCACAGATTGAAGGCCTGTATTCAAAATCACGGAGGTCATTTTGAATAAACTTTAGTATAATAAGAATCTATGTTTTGTTAAGTTCATTTTGGTATATAAATAGTTACATAATAAATAAACTTGTTTTAATTATTTTATGTTAAACATGTGACAGAATTTATGACCTGACTAGGTATATATTATTTATTATATGCAATAACAGAACGAGGTACTCTATCATGAATACTATGAAGATATTGAAAGTTATTCTTGAGATATGAAGAATAATTAGGGTTACTTAATACAGAGCGACGAATAGAGAGCCATTTAATCTTGAAACGATAAGAAGAGATACGGTCTTATTTACAAAAACCAAAAACGAATCTAATGCAGTTGTTAAGAAGGCGCTCCAACTTGTCGAGACGTGATTGGGTTAGATCTAGGTTGCAAACATCCGTATAATCAAGAATGAGTAATACAAGGGTATGTACAAGAAAAAGCTTTGTTTTGAAAGGTAGGAAATTTTTTAGATGGTAGAAAGAACATAAGGTGACATTAGCTTTCCTGCTGAATTAAGCAATCTGAGTGTTTGGTCCAAGTGTAAGCCAAGATTTTTTTCGGTTTTAGAGAAAGGTCACGATAGCCGAATGGTTGGGTGATCGGAATTTCGAGTTAAGAGACCCGAAATCGATCCCCATGAGGCAGACTCGTACCAATGGGTTATTCAAAAACTTATGTACGAATTATATCGTTGGCTTGGACATAAAGACGGCGCCTTAATTGTCTAGACTAGACCTCTGTCTACCCCTGTATTGGGAATTGCGTGAAGAATTTTTTATTTTTTTTTTAGAGAAAGGGATCAAAACTCCTATATTTTCTTTGGAAGCCACTCGATTTTTTTTATTTTTATAGTTTAACTCATCTTTTTTAGTTTACATTCTTTGTTGAATGTAATTTAGTATATAATCTTTTTCATTTGCATCTTGTTTTCGTGTGCTCTGTTTTTTTTCTGGGTTAATACTATTACCATATTAAATGCGTCGTGATGCTCTGTGCTGATGTGCAAAGAAGAGAAGAAAAACTCTATGCCCTTTGAAAAACGCGTCGATTTATCTTAGACTTTTAAATATATAAAATTTTTATAACTTATTAAAAAGAATACTCTTTTTAAATAAGCAATTTTAAGCATTACCTACTGGTTAGTCTTGACTTATGATTATAATTTGTTAAATGGATAGGTTTTCACAAACTTAAATATATAAAATTTTTATAACTTATTAAAAAGAATACTCTTTTTAAATAAGCAATTTTAAGCATTACCTACTGGTTAGTCTTGACTTATGATTATAATTTGTTAAATGGATAGGTTTTCACAAACTTAAATATATAAAATTTTTATAACTTATTAAAAAGAATACTCTTTTTAAATAAGCAATTTTAAGCATTACCTACTGGTTAGTCTTGACTTATGATTATAATTTGTTAAATGGATAGGTTTTCACAAACTTAAATATATAAAATTTTTATAACTTATTAAAAAGAATACTCTTTTTAAATAAGCAATTTTAAGCATTACCTACTGGTTAGTCTTGACTTATGATTATAATTTGTTAAATGGATAGGTTTTCACAAACTTAAATATATAAAATTTTTATAACTTATTAAAAAGAATACTCTTTTTAAATAAGCAATTTTAAGCATTACCTACTGGTTAGTCTTGACTTATGATTATAATTTGTTAAATGGATAGGTTTTCACAAACTTAAATATATAAAATTTTTATAACTTATTAAAAAGAATACTCTTTTTAAATAAGCAATTTTAAGCATTACCTACTGGTTAGTCTTGACTTATGATTATAATTTGTTAAATGGATAGGTTTTCACAAACTTAAAAAAAAGAGTTATTGTTTATTACATTATGTATATAGTAATATATTAGTAAAGTTACAATGTTTATTTTAAATTATTATTGCTTTATTCTCAGCTGAACCAATCAATGTAAGGAAAGCAGAGGACGACAATGCAGCTGACGCGCTTTGCGAAAACTGTGTGCGGCGTAAGATGAGGTATGAAAATATAGCAATTTGTCTTTAATTATGCCTGCATGATCAGAGATCTGAAATATAAACATTATATTATAGATTACTACTACTTAAATGTTGGTTCTCGTTTTATATAAGCCATTTATTTTTCCCAAAAATTTTATTGTAATGCAGAGCGCGTTCTATTATTAACAAAATTTAACTATACTATATTACTAGCGAATTCTTAGCCTGCTACCTGGCGGTCGAACTCGGTTCTTTTTACCCGAATTCCGATTACCCAACCACTTGGCTATCGCGACTTCTTAGTAATCAATATCTGCCGGATTACTTTTAGATTGCTTTAGTTTTATTATTTGATCGACTTGTGTCAAGTCACTCGTCTATCAACTGTAAGGGAATTTAACATGATGTACGATTTTTGTTTCATCAAAATTTTCATTCGTCTAGTGTTATTAACAGTCTGCTGAGCCACAAGCAATCGCTATTATACACATTTATTATCATAATCATTAATAATGCACACAATTTACTAAATTTATGTATTTTTTGTAGGATTAACATGTACAGGCAAGAAAATATGAGGCATTACGAAGAGGAATATCAAACTTTACTATACAAAAGGAATATGAATCTAGCAAAAATGTTATAGTAGAAAAAAAACAAATTAATCATAAATAAAAATTTAAAAATTGAAGTTGTGATTTTTTTTTAATCATTGCTATTCATTATGTCAAGAAGAACATTTACAAAAAGAAAGTAATAATTCATTGTACTATAAATACAATTGGTTTTGTTTATATAATGGAGTTAATCACTATAAATAGCATTATTTAGTAATTTGAAATAACGTGCTATGGTCCATACAATATGTATATCAATATTCGTGTTTTTAACACGACATTTAAATAATTAGAAACGGTAGGTTAAGTTTATGAATAGCTTTCATACAGAATAGAGATTTTTTTCATACAGTTATTTTCATAAGAGAGACCATTGGCATATGCAGAAAACAAGGAATAAAAAATCAAAAATAAGAAAGAAAGAAATATTTATTTCGGTACATAAAACAACATCTTCAATTACAGACAAATGTATTATTTAAGACTAGCAAATATGACGCTGCATATGACACGAAAAAGGCGCGCACTCAGCATATGGCGTGGAAAATCACAGCCGCTGATTTTCAGTGTGGCCTATTCCATTATTTCCGAGTAGTTCGGTCTAGCAGGACGAGCCAGTTAAATAACAATATTTATAAAAATTTATTAAGCAATTAGACTGATTAATACAAAATTGCCTTTAACATTTACAGTAAATAAATGTCTTTTCCCGTGTCATACATAACCTCAAACATGTGTTAATTAGACAATTGACAAATCTCACATTTACAATAAGACAATTGACTGCACTCATGTATGTTTTTGGAATTTTAAACTTTAGTATTTTGATTTATATATGTATTTAAAAGAAAAACACTTATGTAAACCATTATAAATCCACCTTGATTTATAATATTTCATTTGTGAGTAGAATTTTAATACAAGGCATTTATAAAATTAAAATTTATATAAATTTATTGTGTAGTGAAAGTCAAATATAAATGGCTAACTACAATATGCTTTATTAAGTAAATCATATTACGTAGGTTACATAAGAATAAAGCAGGTAATAGCATGTAGGCATACCTGCATAAAATGCTTAATATGACTTAGTAACCTAAATAATTATTCCTAATTTTTGTAAAACGTAAAATAAAGTTATAAAACTATGTATAGATTGTGTCCTACAAGTGATTTATAAAAGTTTTGTTTATGAAAAAATATTTGTAATATCTGACTCTGAACGAATACTAAAAATCTGTGAATTTGTATCGCGTCTAGCATAGATACGCCCATCTCTTGTCCATGTATATTTCCAGCCTTTGCACCGTCCCTGTTCACGAGACTTGTGAAAAAGTTGCCTGTTGAAAAGGTTAGTCGTTCATTAATATAGACGCGGTCAGGTTCAGCTAGTTTGACCATCCCAGTACCAATCGCCGCACGACTAGCCCGAGCGGCCCGGGCTAGTCGTGCAGCCGCACGTAAAAATTATAATTAAGCATAAATATTGCTGTATCGACGGAGGAAAAAAATTAAATGAACAGGCAAAAAATTACATTAAGCAACAGGAGAACGACAATCAAGGACGTTAATATTTCAAGCAATGGAAATGGTTATTTATTTAATATTATTTTATGTTAATATTTCAAGTCAGGGATACTCATCCTAAGTTACCTGTCCGGTAGTTGTGGTATGGTACACGGGTATGCGACCCCGGCTTCCCTAGCTATTACTGTCCTATCCCTTGCCTTCCTGGGCGGTAATATCCTACCTTTCCTAATTCATCACATTATTGGTAGTGTATCAATTATTGGTAGTGACATGCAGGAAAAAACAAAAGTTGCTTCAAAAAACCTTAGTTTTTCTTATTTTTGGTGAATAGTCTTTCTATATCAATGGTTTTTAATATTACTTAGACTTTTTTGTAAACAACCTTTTGCTGAATTGCAATTTGCCAGGCCTTTGTCAGGTACTTTAAACTAGATGACTGGCCGCACAGATTGAAGGCCTGTATTCAAAATCACGGAGGTCATTTTGAATAAACTTTAGTATTTTGATTTATATATGTATTTAAAAGAAAAACACTTATGTAAACCATTATAAATCCACCTTGATTTATAATATTTCATTTGTGAGTAGAATTTTAATACAAGGCATTTATAAAATTAAAATTTATATAATATTTCATTTGTGAGTAGAATTTTAATACAAGGCATTTATAAAATTAAAATTTATATAAATTTATTGTGTAGTGAAAGTCAAATATAAATGGCTAACTACAATATGCTTTATTAAGTAAATCATATTACGTAGGTTACATAAGAATAAAGCAGGTAATAGCATGTAGGCATACCTGCATAAAATGCTTAATATGACTTAGTAACCTAAATAATTATTCCTAATTTTTGTAAAACGTAAAATAAAGTTATAAAACTATGTATAGATTGTGTCCTACAAGTGATTTATAAAAGTTTTGTTTATGAAAAAAATATTTGTAATATCTGACTCTGAACGAATACTAAAAATCTGTGAATTTGTATCGCGTCTAGCATAGATACGCCCATCTCTTGTCCATGTATATTTCCAGCCTTTGCACCGTCCCTGTTCACGAGACTTGTGAAAAAGTTGCCTGTTGAAAAGGTTAGTCGTTCATTAATATAGACGCGGTCAGGTTCAGCTAGTTTGACCATCCCAGTACCAATCGCCGCACGACTAGCCCGAGCGGCCCGGGCTAGTCGTGCAGCCGCACGTAAAAATTATAATTAAGCATAAATATTGCTGTATCGACGGAGGAAAAAAATTAAATGAACAGGCAAAAAATTACATTAAGCAACAGGAGAACGACAATCAAGGACGTTAATATTTCAAGCAATGGAAATGGTTATTTATTTAATATTATTTTATGTTAATATTTCAAGTCAGGGATACTCATCCTAAGTTACCTGTCCGGTAGTTGTGGTATGGTACACGGGTATGCGACCCCGGCTTCCCTAGCTATTACTGTCCTATCCCTTGCCTTCCTGGGCGGTAATATCCTACCTTTCCTAATTCATCACATTATTGGTAGTGTATCAATTATTGGTAGTGACATGCAGGAAAAAACAAAAGTTGCTTCAAAAAACCTTAGTTTTTCTTATTTTTGGTGAATAGTCTTTCTATATCAATGGTTTTTAATATTACTTAGACTTTTTTGTAAACAACCTTTTGCTGAATTGCAATTTGCCAGGCCTTTGTCAGGTACTTTAAACTAGATGACTGGCCGCACAGATTGAAGGCCTGTATTCAAAATCACGGAGGTCATTTTGAATAAACTTTAGTATAATAAGAATCTATGTTTTGTTAAGTTCATTTTGGTATATAAATAGTTACATAATAAATAAACTTGTTTTAATTATTTTATGTTAAACATGTGACAGAATTTATGACCTGACTAGGTATATATTATTTATTATATGCAATAACAGAACGAGGTACTCTATCATGAATACTATGAAGATATTGAAAGTTATTCTTGAGATATGAAGAATAATTAGGGTTACTTAATACAGAGCGACGAATAGAGAGCCATTTAATCTTGAAACGATAAGAAGAGATACGGTCTTATTTACAAAAACCAAAAACGAATCTAATGCAGTTGTTAAGAAGGCGCTCCAACTTGTCGAGACGTGATTGGGTTAGATCTAGGTTGCAAACATCCGTATAATCAATAATGAGTAATACAAGGGTATGTACAAGTAAAAGCTTTGTTTTGAAAGGTAGGAAATTTTTTAGATGGTAGAAAGAACATAAGGTGACATTAGCTTTCCTGCTGAATTAAGCAATCTGAGTGTCCCATCTAATAATACATACTAATAAAAATGTAATGTTTGGTCCAAGTGTAAGCCAAGATTTTTTTCGGTTTTAGAGAAAGGTCACGATAGCCGAGTGGTTGGGTGGTCGGAATTTCGAGTTAAGAGACCCGAAATCGATCCCCATGAGGCAGACTCGTACCAATGGGTTATTCAAAAACTTATGTACGAATTATATCGTTGGCTTGGACATAAAGACGGCGCCTTAATTGTCTAGACTAGACCTCTGTCTACCCCTGTATTGGGAATTGCGTGAAGAATTTTTTTTTTTTAGAGAAAGGGATCAAAACTCCTATATTTTCTTTGGAAGCCACTCGATTTTTTTTATTTTTATAGTTTAACTCATCTTTTTTAGTTTACATTCTTTGTTGAATGTAATTTAGTATATAATCTTTTTCATTTGCATCTTGTTTTCGTGTGCTCTGTTTTTTTTCTGGGTTAATACTATTACCATATTAAATGCGTCGTGATGCTCTGTGCTGATGTGCAAAGAAGAGAAGAAAAACTCTATGCCCTTTGAAAAACGCGTCGATTTATCTTAGACTTTTAAATATATACTTATAAATAAGTTATAGAGACCGTGCGTTAAATATAGATGGCAGCACAAACGCTACCAGTGCCGACCCCAAGTGGAAGAAATGTTTATTACTTGGGAAATGTAGACATAGAGTTCTCAGAATTAATAATGTACTCTGTGACATAGAGTTCTTCCATAGAGCAAAGAATATGTAATCACTAAGTATGTATATATAAAGGAGATTTTTTTAGACGCTGATGAAACCAAAGAGAATTTAGTCATTTGGATGCAACAAATGAAGAACTAAAGGAAGTAGTTGCAGAAAGTGTGGATACCAACTCCGGCTGATAAAGAAGTACGTATAATAAGATATTACCAATCAATAAAATGTACAAAGAGTTTATATGTAACGTCTCTATCTATATAGACGTATCTCTATCTAAAAAAAACAACGCAACGTATGAATTAATGTCCTAAAAAAAGAAAAGACGCTAACCTTAGATACAACTTGTACTTACATTGTTTACTCCATTTGTGAAGTATGAGAGTTGATGTAAATAAATCGTGGTTTAAAAGGATCCATAGGTTTTACTGTTAGTGCAGGTTTTGAATTTATTTCATTATTAAACATTTACTTTGTCATAGCTCATGTTGAATTAATTAGTGCTAAATAACTTTAGAATAGCCTTGGTCTAGAAATGTGGTTTTGAGTATGATTATATTCAGCATAGAACTAGTATAAAATATCAGTAATAAAATCTTTATCCATATTAGACATTTGATGAAAATGTATTCTTTCAACATTTATTCAAATGTTTGGGAGATTAACTAAATTACATACAGAGTTTGTACTTAAGTGCAATAAAATAATTTTTAAAATTTCTTTATAATATTTTTTATTTTAATTTCTAATTTTAACTTTTGGTTTGATCTTCACCATTGTGTTTACATTCTACAAAAAACTTTCAACTTTCAAAGATGCATCTGGACAACAGATTGAACATTGTTGGAATTATAAAAAATATATATTTTATTTTACAATTATAATTTTATTAATAGTGAATTGACATTTTATATATATGTTAGGTAGTGTAACATGTTCCATTTCTTTCAAACGGACCAAATTAATTTATTGAGGCTTAAGTCTAATAGTAGGAACTCAAAATAATATTTTTATTTTAATTTCTAATTTTAACTTTTGGTTTGATCTTCACCATTGTGTTTACATTCTACAAAAAACTTTCAACTTTCAAAGATGCATCTGGACAACAGATTGAACATTGTTGGAATTATAAAAAATATATATTTTATTTTACAATTATAATTTTATTAATAGTGAATTGACATTTTATATATATGTTAGGTAGTGTAACATGTTCCATTTCTTTCAAACGGACCAAATTAATTTATTGAGGCTTAAGTCTAATAGTAGGAACTCAAAATAATATTTTTATTTTAATTTCTAATTTTAACTTTTGGTTTGATCTTCACCATTGTCTTTACATTCTACAAAAAACTTTCAACTTTCAAAGATGCATCTGGACAACAGATTGAACATTGTTGGAATTATAAAAATATATATTTTATTTTACAATTATAATTTTATTAATAGTGAATTGACATTTTATAAATAAGTTATAGAGACCGTGCGTTAAATATAGATGGCAGCACAAACGCTACCAGTGCCGACCCCAAGTGGAAGAAATGTTTATTACTTGGGAAATGTAGACATAGAGTTCTCAGAATTAATAATGTACTCTGTGACATAGAGTTCTTCCATAGAGCAAAGAATATGTAATCACTAAGTATGTATATATAAAGGAGATTTTTTTAGACGCTGATGAAACCAAAGAGAATTTAGTCATTTGGATGCAACAAATGAAGAACTAAAGGAAGTAGTTGCAGAAAGTGTGGATACCAACTCCGGCTGATAAAGAAGTACGTATAATAAGATATTACCAATCAATAAAATGTACAAAGAGTTTATATGTAACGTCTCTATCTATATAGACGTATCTCTATCTAAAAAAAAAACAACGCAACGTATGAATTAATGTCCTAAAAAAAGAAAAGACGCTAACCTTAGATACAACTTGTACTTACATTGTTTACTCCATTTGTGAAGTATGAGAGTTGATGTAAATAAATCGTGGTTTAAAAGGATCCATAGGTTTTACTGTTAGTGCAGGTTTTGAATTTATTTCATTATTAAACATTTACTTTGTCATAGCTCATGTTGAATTAATTAGTGCTAAATAACTTTAGAATAGCCTTGGTCTAGAAATGTGGTTTTGAGTATGATTATATTCAGCATAGAACTAGTATAAAATATCAGTAATAAAATCTTTATCCATATTAGACATTTGATGAAAATGTATTCTTTCAACATTTATTCAAATGTTTGGGAGATTAACTAAATTACATACAGAGTTTGTACTTAAGTGCAATAAAATAATTTTTAAAATTTCTTTATAATATTTTTTATTTTAATTTCTAATTTTAACTTTTGGTTTGATCTTCACCATTGTGTTTACATTCTACAAAAAACTTTCAACTTTCAAAGATGCATCTGGACAACAGATTGAACATTGTTGGAATTATAAAAAATATATATTTTATTTTACAATTATAATTTTATTAATAGTGAATTGACATTTTATATATATGTTAGGTAGTGTAACATGTTCCATTTCTTTCAAACGGACCAAATTAATTTATTGAGGCTTAAGTCTAATAGTAGGAACTCAAAATAATATTTTTTTTAAATATTATTAATGTCTTATTAATATTTATTTTAGAAAGAGTGCCAATTGTGTCAAAGTCAAACAACTATTTCTTTATTATAACTATGAAATAATAAAAGTAATTTGTAATAGCAGATTTGATAACTACATTTTAAACTTGTTTTGGGTTTTACTATCACATCCCCATACCATAATCAGAACAAATGATTTGTATCATGTCAGAATTATAATTTTCTTCATATTACACAACTAGTATTCTAGTGCATTACATTTTCCATTTTTTGAGCACTTTGAGATAATATGGAGTTACAAGTGAGCCCGGCCTGGGCTAAGCCAATCTCCTCTTTTATTTATTCTTCATATTTACCTAACATACCTTAAATATGAAAATGCACACCATCTGTTTTAGTCATAAGCCCCTTCCTAATTCTGCTTTATTGTAAATTTATGTTGTTATTGAAAATGTTACTTTGCAACACTCCGCATGCAAACATAAAAAGGTATATGTTACCTGGTCCGAAGAGAAGAAGAGCACCACCCTCCCTCCCACAGATGTGTGCACTAATTCTACTGTATGCACCACCACCACTACACTCAAACCAGGTAACATATATCACCAACGAAAATGCGACACGTGTTTCGCCTCAAAACAAGGCATTATCGAGCGAGTAGACTCCTACGATGAGCGACCGCAGAGTCGTTCATCGTAACTCTGCTTAACTCTGCTGTGCTTAATCTTTTTTATGTTTGCATGCGGAGTGTTGCGAAGTAACTTTTTCAATAACAACTTACAATGAATTTCCGCAAAGTAAAGCCTGAGTCAATTAACTATCGTAAATTTATGTGTTGAATTTTTTGAATTCATGGAAACATATTTCATCCATCAAAGAGAAAGTTAAAACTGCAATATTGAAATATTTTTTAAATATTATTAATGTCTTATTAATATTTATTTTAGAAAGAGTGCCAATTGTGTCAAAGTCAAACAACTATTTCTTTATTATAACTATGAAATAATAAAAGTAATTTGTAATAGCAGATTTGATAACTACATTTTAAACTTGTTTTGGGTTTTACTATCACATCCCCATACCATAATCAGAACAAATGATTTGTATCATGTCAGAATTATAATTTTCTTCATATTACACAACTAGTATTCTAGTGCATTACATTTTCCATTTTTTGAGCACTTTGAGATAATATGGAGTTACAAGTGAGCCCGGCCTGGGCTAAGCCAATCTCCTCTTTTATTTATTCTTCATATTTACCTAACATACCTTAAATATGAAAATGCACACCATCTGTTTTAGTCATAAGCCCCTTCCTAATTCTGCTTTATTGTAAATTTATGTTGTTATTGAAAATGTTACTTTGCAACACTCCGCATGCAAACATAAAAAGGTATATGTTACCTGGTCCGAAGAGAAGAAGAGCACCACCCTCCCTCCCACAGATGTGTGCACTAATTCTACTGTATGCACCACCACCACTACACTCAAACCAGGTAACATATATCACCAACGAAAATGCGACACGTGTTTCGCCTCAAAACAAGGCATTATCGAGCGAGTAGACTCTACGATGAGCGACCGCAGAGTCGTTCATCGTAACTCTGCTTAACTCTGCTGTGCTTAATCTTTTTATGTTTGCATGCGGAGTGTTGCGAAGTAACTTTTCAAGAAAATTATAGGCATTAGTGGTTTTTACAGGTTTGATATGAGAGAGGAGAGTGTGGTAACACAGAACCAATTCGGGTTTATGCTGGGCGGAGAACTACGGATGCTATATTTGCACTTCGCCAACTGGTCGAAAAATACAGACTTGTGTAAAAGAACTTGCATGCGGTATATAATAGACCTGGAAAAGGCATACCCCGTAAGGTTCTGTGGTGTTGTATTAGGGAGAAAGGGCTGCCAGAGAAGTATGCGGGTTGTTGAGGCGATGTGTAATACAGCCAATAGTTGCGTCCTGTCTGAGGAAGCACCTTGGTGTATGCTATTTACTGATGACATTATGCTTGTCCGAGGAAATGCACTTGAGGTCCAGAGCAGGCTGGGAAAATGACAAGGAAAACTGGAAAGTGTGGGATTGAAAATAAGCAGAACCAAAACCTGTGAAAGTTCGGTCACTTCGATCCATCCAGTTTTTTTCATATTGTCTTGGATGGTGTTTTCATACCAGTCTCCTCCGAATCCCGGTGATTTGGGTCATTTATCCAAAGTGACGGCAATATCGACCGGGACGTAAAGATAACCGGGAAAGAGACCGGGAAAATAAATGCGGGATGGATAAAATGGCGGCTGGTCACGGGAATAACTTGAGATCCAAGCATGTGTCTTAAACTGGGGCAAATTTTACAAAACGATCGTGAGACCTCTCTAATGTACGGATCAGAATGCTGGGCAACGAAAGTGACGGATAAAAGAAGAGTGCATGCTGTAGAGATGAGAATGTAATAAAGAATGAGTATATAAGGGGAAACTTCAAAGTAGCACCAGCGACAGAGGAATTGAAGAGTGGTAGGTTAGCATGGTTCTGGTAATGAGGAGGGATGAATGTAATATAGGCAAAAGAATGTTAGAGATGAATGTGGATGGATGAAGAGCTGTGGGGAGACAAAAAAGCGATGGATGCATTGTGTGAAAGAAGACATTAGAAAGAAAGTAGTGAGTACTGAGATGATGAGAAATAGAGGAAAATGGAACAAGAAGACATGTTGTGCCGATCCCACATAGCATGGGATAAGGCCAGGAAAAAGAAGAAGATGCAAGTAGACCTTTTTTTTTTATAGAAAATGGAGAAAAACGAGCAGGTGGCTCACGTGATGGTAAGTGATTACCGCCGCCCATGAACACCCGTAATACCAGAGGTTTAGCAATTGCGTTGCCTCCCATAGAGTGCTCCTCTCCCCCAGAATTGGGGGATGGGTGTGTGGGCCACCGGTTACCTGCACTCACTGGACGAAACGCAGAAGTTTGTTAGACTTCTACTTCACACCGGTATTCTGTGAGGTCGTGGTATTTTCCCGGTCGAGCCGGCCTATTCATGCAACAACAAAAGCTGATGGCTCTCTACCACTGTAGAAATCTCTCTCATTATCACCTCTACCATCATTGCCAAATCCAGTACAGGGAAATACATTCAACACAAACAATAGAGGAGTAAAACATAAATCACCTAATATTTATGAGTAATTCAAGCATAATTTGTTTGTAATTGATTTAACATTTATTACACACACTATGCTATCTTTTCTAGTAGTTTAGCTTTTGCAAAACAATAAATAATCTGACATGGAATTAGTGGAAAGTAAACTTTTTTTTATATAAATTGTGATACAATTAAAAAGAAATTCAACGAGTAGAATACATGTATGTTGACATTATAATGCATTAAGCTGTTGATTACATATTTTTCAGCAAGGAAGCAGAATTAACCAAACAATTCTCTTAAATGGCGACGAGCTACCTCCTGTCACATTTTCCCAAAAAAATGTATTCGGTGGAAGGTAAGTCGAAAAAGATTAATTTTCGAGACCACTGTCTACCCTTGTATTGGGAATGGCGTGGAGATATGTATATATTATATTATAATTCTCTTAAAACTATAGGTGTCCAAATGAAATAAATGCATTGTTTTATTATCATTATTGTCTAAGATGTATGTATTTAACATACTTGAGGTCCTGTGTGATTCTCGTCGGTTCTAAAGTGTTAAGTAAGTCGTTGGCTTGAGACATTCTCAAACTCAAGTGCTTTAGCATCTTACATTGGGATCGGAGCAAGTATGTGATGTTGTTCCTTATCTATATATGTATTTATTAATATTTATTTATTATTATTATTATAGATATTGTATCATATTAAGATGTCTGAAGATGATTCATTTCATTCTGCTCTCGATTCTTCTATTAGCTTATCAGATTCGTCCAGTGAACCTGAAACACTGGGTGATCTACTAAACAAAACTTTTGAAAAATCTTATGTATTCATTTAATATTTGCCACTTGAATGCACAGAGCATACCTTGTCACTATTCTGATTTTATAGATACCTTCTCTTCAGCTTCAAATGTGCAGGCTATCCTGGTATCTGAAAGTTGGCTTAAGCCTCCACTTTCGATTTTATCATACAGTCTGCCGGGCTTTGTCTTAATCAGAAATGACAGAATAGGTAAGGGAGGAGGTGGTGTTGCAATCTATTTACGTTCGGATATACACTATTGTGTTATTGCATCCTCACCTTCTCAATACTCTGCCTCAGCTGAATATCTGTTTCTAGAAATACATTTAGGCGTTCCAAGCTCGCTCTTGGTGTTGTTTATTGTCCTCCATGCATAGACTATTTTCCCAGCTTAGAATCAGTCTTAGAATCAGTATGCGCAGACTATTCACATCATATCATAATGGGCGACTTTAATACTGACCTTCTAAAATGCTTCACAAGCCGCTAAGCTTACAAACATCTTTTCTTCAGTTAACTTATCCATTCTTCCCTGCGATCCTACTCACCATAATCCTAATTTTCCTGATACCTGGCTAGACCTCATTGTTACCTCTCCTCATTTAACGATTAAATATGGTCAGTTGTCTGCTTCGGTTTTTCGCACCATGATCTGATTTACCTGGCGTACAAGTTAAAACCTCCAAAACCTGAGCCTGAAACTGTTTTGGCTAGAAATTTTGCCAGAATTGATCCTACGGAGTTGGCGAGAGATGCTTCAGCTATCGATTTCTCCTTAGTGTATGGCGCATCATCGGTTGACGACAAAGTCAATATTTTCTCTAATTTAGCTCTAAAACTGTTTGATACTCATGCACCGGTGAGATCTATGAGGGTGAGGCGGCCGCCAGCCTTGGATTACAAGAGGAGTGCGCATGGCAATGACACGCCGTGATAGAGCGTTTAGACGATTCAAGCGTGACAGGTGTAACGAAAATTGGGTACTCTATAAAGTTGCTCGGAACCGTTGCAACCAAATGGTAAGAGCAGCGAAGCGGCGATACTTCTATGATAATATTTCCAACTCCTCTTCGGCCGATATTTGGAAATTTCTAAAATCTCTTGGTCTAGGTAAGCAATCTCCTCTGAAAAATAACATTTCCTTCCCTCTTAATGCCCTTAACTCACATTTTTCAGTAGGTTCTATACTCTCTCCAAACATAAAGTCTCAATCGATTTCAGAAATTAACTCCTTGGCCAACTCTGTACAGGAAACTTTTCATTCTCGCTTGTCTCTGATAACGATGTTCGTAAAACATTTGATTCCATCAAATCCAATGCAGTGGGCTGTGATAATTTGAGCCGTGCAATGATTTATTTAGTTTTCGAACAATTCCTGCCAGTCATGACTCACATTATTAATTTCTATGTTGTCAGGGTATTTCCTTCTTCGTGGCGTAAAGCATTTGTTATCCCTCTTCCTAAAGTTGTAAACCCCTCTCAACTCAACAATTATAGACCTATTTCTATTCTACCATTTCTATCTAAACTTTGGAATCTATCGTGCACAAGCAAGTGTCTACTTTTATTTATAAAAATAATATTCTCAGTGAATTTCAATCGGGTTTTCGCCCTGGTCACAGTACAACCACTGCACTTCTCAAAGTTACAGAGGACATTCGAGAGGCTATGGAGAATAGAAAGGTCACTGTGCTTGTCCTTATTGACTTCTCTAATGCGTTCAACATGGTTGACCACGGCATTCTCCTTGCCATGCTCCATAAGCTCAATTTCTCTCCCTTGGTTCGTGAATGGTTTTCTTCCTACCTCTGTGACCGTCAACAGGCTGTTAAACTAGGAAATGATGTATCTGACTGGCATCTGCTCCTGTCTGGCGTACCCCAGGGTGGAATCTTGTCACCATTACTATTCTCCATCTTTATTAATTTTCTCTCTTCTCACCTTAGTTGCTCTTACCATTTATATGCTGATGATCTGCAAATCTACACTCACGCAGACGCCCATAATATAAACGAAGCAGTTGAGAAAATCAATACAGATTTATTAAATTTATGTAGGTGGTCTGGTAGGTTTGGCATACAAGTCAATCCTTTTAAATAAGCAATTTAAGCATTACCTACTGGTTAGTCTTGACTTATGATTATAATTTGTTAAATGGATAGGTTTTCACAAACTTAAATATATAAAATTTTTATAACTTATTAAAAGAATACTCTTTTAAATAAGCAATTTAAGCATTACCTACTGGTTAGTCTTGACTTATGATTATAATTTGTTAAATGGATAGGTTTTCACAAACTTAAATATAAAATTTTTATAACTTATTAAAAGAATACTCTTTTAAATAAGCAATTTAAGCATTACCTACTGGTTAGTCTTGACTTATGATTATAATTTGTTAAATGGATAGGTTTTCACAAACTTAAATATAAAATTTTTATAACTTATTAAAAGAATACTCTTTTAAATAAGCAATTTAAGCATTACCTACTGGTTAGTCTTGACTTATGATTATAATTTGTTAAATGGATAGGTTTTCACAAACTTAAATATATAAAATTTTTATAACTTATTAAAAAGAATACTCTTTTAAATAAGCAATTTAAGCATTACCTACTGGTTAGTCTTGACTTATGATTATAATTTGTTAAATGGATAGGTTTTCACAAACTTAAATATATAAAATTTTTATAACTTATTAAAAAGAATACTCTTTTAAATAAGCAATTTAAGCATTACCTACTGGTTAGTCTTGACTTATGATTATAATTTGTTAAATGGATAGGTTTTCACAAACTTAAATATAAAATTTTTATAACTTATTAAAAGAATACTCTTTTAAATAAGCAATTTAAGCATTACCTACTGGTTAGTCTTGACTTATGATTATAATTTGTTAAATGGATAGGTTTTCACAAACTTAAATATAAAATTTTTATAACTTATTAAAAGAATACTCTTTTAAATAAGCAATTTAAGCATTACCTACTGGTTAGTCTTGACTTATGATTATAATTTGTTAAATGGATAGGTTTTCACAAACTTAAATATATAAAATTTTTATAACTTATTAAAAGAATACTCTTTTAAATAAGCAATTTAAGCATTACCTACTGGTTAGTCTTGACTTATGATTATAATTTGTTAAATGGATAGGTTTTCACAAACTTAAATATATAAAATTTTTATAACTTATTAAAAGAATACTCTTTTAAATAAGCAATTTAAGCATTACCTACTGGTTAGTCTTGACTTATGATTATAATTTGTTAAATGGATAGGTTTTCACAAACTTAAATATATAAAATTTTTATAACTTATTAAAAAGAATACTCTTTTAAATAAGCAATTTAAGCATTACCTACTGGTTAGTCTTGACTTATGATTATAATTTGTTAAATGGATAGGTTTTCACAAACTTAAATATATAAAATTTTTATAACTTATTAAAAGAATACTCTTTTAAATAAGCAATTTAAGCATTACCTACTGGTTAGTCTTGACTTATGATTATAATTTGTTAAATGGATAGGTTTTCACAAACTTAAATATATAAAATTTTTATAACTTATTAAAAGAATACTCTTTTAAATAAGCAATTTAAGCATTACCTACTGGTTAGTCTTGACTTATGATTATAATTTGTTAAATGGATAGGTTTTCACAAACTTAAATATATAAAATTTTTATAACTTATTAAAAGAATACTCTTTTAAATAAGCAATTTAAGCATTACCTACTGGTTAGTCTTGACTTATGATTATAATTTGTTAAATGGATAGGTTTTCACAAACTTAAATATATAAAATTTTTATAACTTATTAAAAGAATACTCTTTTAAATAAGCAATTTAAGCATTACCTACTGGTTAGTCTTGACTTATGATTATAATTTGTTAAATGGATAGGTTTTCACAAACTTAAATATAAAATTTTTATAACTTATTAAAAGAATACTCTTTTAAATAAGCAATTTAAGCATTACCTACTGGTTAGTCTTGACTTATGATTATAATTTGTTAAATGGATAGGTTTTCACAAACTTAAATATATAAAATTTTTATAACTTATTAAAAAGAATACTCTTTTTAAATAAGCAATTTTAAGCATTACCTACTGGTTAGTCTTGACTTATGATTATAATTTGTTAAATGGATAGGTTTTCACAAACTTAAATATATAAAATTTTTATAACTTATTAAAAAGAATACTCTTTTTAAATAAGCAATTTTAAGCATTACCTACTGGTTAGTCTTGACTTATGATTATAATTTGTTAAATGGATAGGTTTTCACAAACTTAAATATATAAAATTTTTATAACTTATTAAAAAGAATACTCTTTTTAAATAAGCAATTTTAAGCATTACCTACTGGTTAGTCTTGACTTATGATTATAATTTGTTAAATGGATAGGTTTTCACAAACTTAAATATATAAAATTTTTATAACTTATTAAAAGAATACTCTTTTTAAATAAGCAATTTTAAGCATTACCTACTGGTTAGTCTTGACTTATGATTATAATTTGTTAAATGGATAGGTTTTCACAAACTTAAATATATAAAATTTTTATAACTTATTAAAAAGAATACTCTTTTTAAATAAGCAATTTTAAGCATTACCTACTGGTTAGTCTTGACTTATGATTATAATTTGTTAAATGGATAGGTTTTCACAAACTTAAATATATAAAATTTTTATAACTTATTAAAAGAATACTCTTTTTAAATAAGCAATTTTAAGCATTACCTACTGGTTAGTCTTGACTTATGATTATAATTTGTTAAATGGATAGGTTTTCACAAACTTAAATATATAAAATTTTTATAACTTATTAAAAGAATACTCTTTTTAAATAAGCAATTTTAAGCATTACCTACTGGTTAGTCTTGACTTATGATTATAATTTGTTAAATGGATAGGTTTTCACAAACTTAAATATATAAAATTTTTATAACTTATTAAAAGAATACTCTTTTTAAATAAGCAATTTTAAGCATTACCTACTGGTTAGTCTTGACTTATGATTATAATTTGTTAAATGGATAGGTTTTCACAAACTTAAATATATAAAATTTTTATAACTTATTAAAAGAATACTCTTTTTAAATAAGCAATTTTAAGCATTACCTACTGGTTAGTCTTGACTTATGATTATAATTTGTTAAATGGATAGGTTTTCACAAACTTAAATATATAAAATTTTTATAACTTATTAAAAGAATACTCTTTTTAAATAAGCAATTTTAAGCATTACCTACTGGTTAGTCTTGACTTATGATTATAATTTGTTAAATGGATAGGTTTTCACAAACTTAAATATATAAAATTTTTATAACTTATTAAAAGAATACTCTTTTTAAATAAGCAATTTTAAGCATTACCTACTGGTTAGTCTTGACTTATGATTATAATTTGTTAAATGGATAGGTTTTCACAAACTTAAATATATAAAATTTTTATAACTTATTAAAAGAATACTCTTTTTAAATAAGCAATTTTAAGCATTACCTACTGGTTAGTCTTGACTTATGATTATAATTTGTTAAATGGATAGGTTTTCACAAACTTAAATATATAAAATTTTTATAACTTATTAAAAGAATACTCTTTTTAAATAAGCAATTTTAAGCATTACCTACTGGTTAGTCTTGACTTATGATTATAATTTGTTAAATGGATAGGTTTTCACAAACTTAAATATATAAAATTTTTATAACTTATTAAAAGAATACTCTTTTTAAATAAGCAATTTTAAGCATTACCTACTGGTTAGTCTTGACTTATGATTATAATTTGTTAAATGGATAGGTTTTCACAAACTTAAATAAATAAATAAATAAATAAATAAATAAACTTCAAAGTAGCACCAGCGACAGAGGAATTGAAGAGTGGTAGGTTAGCATGGTTCTGGTAATGAGGAGGGATGAATGTAATATAGGCAAAAGAATGTTAGAGATGAATGTGGATGGATGAAGAGCTATGGGGAGACAAAAAAGCGATGGATGCATTGTGTGAAAGAAGACATTAGAAAGAAAGTAGTGAGTACTGAGATGATGAGAAATAGAGGAAAATGGAACAAGAAGACATGTTGTGCCGATCCCACATAGCATGGGATAAGGCCAGGAAAAGAAGAAGATGCAAGTAGACCTTTTTTTTATAGAAAATGGAGAAAAACGAGCAGGTGGCTCACGTGATGGTAAGTGATTACCGCCGCCCATGAACACCCGTAATACCAGAGGTTTAGCAATTGCGTTGCCTCCCATAGAGTGCTCCTCTCCCCCAGAATTGGGGGAGGGGTGTGTGGGCCACCGGTTACCTGCACTCACTAGACGAAACGCAGAAGTTTGTTAGACTTCTACTTCACACCGGTATTCTGTGAGGTCGTGGTATTTTCCCGTTCGAGCCGGCCCATTCATGCAACAACAAAAGCTGATGGCTCTCTACCACTGTAGAAATCTCTCTCATTATCACCTCTACCATCATTGCCAAATCCAGTACAGGGAAATACATTCAACACAAACAATAGAGGAGTAAAACATAAATCACCTAATATTTATGAGTAATTCAAGCATAATTTGTTTGTAATTGATTTAACATTTATTACACACACTATGCTATCTTTTCTAGTAGTTTAGCTTTTGCAAAACAATAAATAATCTGACATGGAATTAGTGGAAAGTAAACTTTTTTTTATATAAATTGTGATACAATTAAAAAGAAATTCAACGAGTAGAATACATGTATGTTGACATTATAATGCATTAAGCTGTTGATTACATATTTTTCAGCAAGGAAGCAGAATTAACCAAACAATTCTCTTAAATGGCGACGAGCTACCTCCTGTCACATTTTCCCAAAAAATGTATTCGGTGGAAGGTAAGTCGAAAAAGATTAATTTTCGAGACCACTGTCTACCCTTGTATTGGGAATGGCGTGGAGATATGTATATATTATATTATAATTCTCTTAAAACTATAGGTGTCCAAATGAAATAAATGCATTATTTTATTATCATTATTGTCTAAGATGTATGTATTTAAATATATCGTCTAGTCACGATAGGCGAGTGGTTGGGTGGTCGGAATTTCGAGTCAAGAGACCCGAGTTCGATCCCCAAGAAGCGGGCTCGTACCTATGGGTTTTTCAAAAACTTATGTACGAATTATATCGTTGGCTTGGATATAAAGATGGCGACAGGGCTCACCACCTGTCAGGTTGTCCCGAAAATATCTTAGGTGGAAGGTGGGTCGAAGGGACTTTATTATCTAGGCTAGAACTCTGTCTGTTTCTGAAGCCATGTTAATTTCTGTAAAAGAATTCTGTATTTTTAAATATATAAATTATAATAATAAATAAATAAATATTAATAAATACATATATGGATAAGGAACAACATCGCATACTTGCTCCGATCCCAATGTAAGATGCTAAAGCACTTGAGGTTTGGGGTAATCTTAAATAACGAAGGCATCATAAACACCCAGACCCGACCGGGAATCACACCCGGGACCTCGAGATGGCGACACCTTGAAAACCGGTGTTTACGCCACTCATCCACGGAGGTCGTCAAATCATACCTTGTTATAAGTAACAAATATAATTTGTTAGAAGTTGTCAAATACCTGTTTTTTTGTTAGAAGACGGTAAATGTCTGTGTACTGTGAAATCTTAATTTAATAAGATCTTAATTTGGTGATTTTATTACATACCTGACACCTTAGACTTGTCTATATAAGGTCTGATATATTTGTGTATATTATACAGTCCTACAATCACTGTGTAATTTTATAACTTATTAAAAGAATACTTTTTAAATAAGCAATATTAAGCATTACCTACTGGTTAGTCTTGGACTTATGATTATAATTTGTTAAATGGATAGGTTTTCACAAACTTAAATAAATAAAATTTTATAACTTATTAAAAGAATACTCTTTTAAATAAGCAATTTTAAGCATTACTTACTGGTTAGTCTTGACTATGATTATAATTTGTTAAATGGATAGTTTTCACAAACTTAAATATATATAAAATTTTTATAACTTATTAAAAAGAATACTCTTTTAAATAAGCAATTTTAAGCATTACCTACTGGTTAGTCTTGACTTATGATTATAATTTGTTAAATGGATAGGTTTTCACAAACTTATAATAATAAATATAATAAATATATATCTTCACGCAATTCCCAATACAGGGGTAGACAGAGGTCTAGTTTAGACAATTAAGTCCCTTTGACCCACCTTCCACCGAAGATATTTTCGGGACAACGTGACAGGTGGTGAGCCCGTTGCCGCCTTTATGTCCAAGCCAACGATATAATTCGTACATAAGTTTTTGAAAAACTCATTGGTACGAGCCTGCCACTTGGGATCGAACTCGGTCTCTCGACTCGAACTTCCGAGCACCGAACCAATCGGCTATCGTGACTTCACAAACTTAAATATATAAAATTTTATAACTTATTAAAAGAATACCTTTTAAATAAGCAATATTAAGCATTACCTACTGTTAGTCTTGACTTATGATTATAATTTGTTAAATGGATAGGTTTTCACAAACTTAAATATATATAAAATTTTATAACTTATTAAAAGAATACTCTTTTAAATAAGCAATTTTAAGCATTACCTACTGGTTAGTCTTGGACTTATGATTATAATTTGTTAAATGGATAGGTTTTCACAAACTTAAATATATAAAATTTTATAACTTATTAAAAGAATACCTTTTAAATAAGCAATTTTAAGCATTACCTACTGGTTAGTCTTGACTTATGATTATAATTTGTTAAATGGATAGGTTTTCACAAACTTAAATATATAAAATTTTATAACTTATTAAAAGAATACTCTTTTAAATAAGCAATTTTAAGCATTACCTACTGGTTAGTCTTGACTTATGATTATAATTTGTTAAATGGATAGGTTTTCACAAACTTAAATATATAAAATTTTATAACTTATTAAAAGAATACTCTTTTAAATAAGCAATTTTAAGCATTACCTACTGGTTAGTCTTGACTTATGATTATAATTTGTTAAATGGATAGGTTTTCACAAACTTAAATATATAAAATTTTATAACTTATTAAAAGAATACTCTTTTAAATAAGCAATTTTAAGCATTACCTACTGGTTAGTCTTGACTTATGATTATAATTTGTTAAATGGATAGGTTTTCACAAACTTAAATATATAAAATTTTATAACTTATTAAAAGAATACTCTTTTAAATACAATTTTAAGCATTACTTACTGGTTAGTCTTGACTTATGATTATAATTTGTTAAATGGATAGGTTTTCACAAACTTATAATAATAAATATAATAAATATATATCTTCACGCAATTCCCAATACAGGGTAGACAGAGGTCTAGTTTAGACAATTAAGTCC
>JAGSMR010000604.1:0-23207 GCA_029286605.1 Sericinus montela | reverse complement strand
TTAAATGGATAGGTTTTCACAAACTTATAATAATAATATAATAAATATATATCTTCACGCAATTCCCAATACAGGGTAGACAGAGGTCTAGTTTAGACAATTAAGTCCCTTTGACCCACCTAAATATATATAAAATTTTTATAACTTATTAAAAAGAATACTCTTTTAAATAAGCAATTTTAAGCATTACCTACTGGTTAGTCTTGGACTTATGATTATAATTTGTTAAATGGATAGGTTTTCACAAACTTAAATATATAAAATTTTTATAACTTATTAAAAAGAATACCTTTTAAATAAGCAAGTTTAAGCATTACCTACTGGTTAGTCTTGACTTATGATTATAATTTGTTAAATGGATAGGTTTTCACAAACTTAAATATATAAAATTTTTATAACTATTAAAAAGAATACTCTTTTAAATAAGCAATTTTAAGCATTACCTACTGGTTAGTCTTGACTTATGATTATAATTTGTTAAATGGATAGGTTTCAATAAACTTAAATATATAAAATTTTTATAACTTATTAAAAAGAATACTCTTTTAAATAAGCACCTTAAGCATTACCTACTGGTTAGTCTTGACTTATGATTATAATTTGTTAAATGGATAGGTTTTCACAAACTTAAATATATAAAATTTTTATAACTTATTAAAAAGAATACTCTTTTAAATAAGCAATTTTAAGCATTACCTACTGGTTAGTCTTGACTTATGATTATAATTTGTTAATGGATAGGTTTTCACAAACTTAAATATATAAAATTTTTATAACTTATTAAAAAGAATACTTTTAAATACAATTTTAAGCATTACTTACTGGTTAGTCTTGACTTATGATTATAATTTGTTAAATGGATAGGTTTTCACAAACTTATAATAATAATATAATAAATATATATCTTCACGCAATTCCCAATACAGGGGTAGACAGAGGTCTAGTTTAGACAATTAAGTCCCTTTGACCCACCTTCCACCGAAGATCTGTGAGTATTATGCTCATTCACGGTCACATCGTGTTACAAAAGATCCTGTAAGTTTTCATAGATATTTAATAAACGCATGTGTTATGTTATCTTGGTTTCATATTACTTTTTTTGCGTAATATTTTGTATAATTTTTCATATGTTTGTTTTTGGTGGATTTAATTGTGCAGATTTCTGTGTACCCCAGTATTGGGAATGGCGTGAAGTTATTTTTTTTGTTTTAGTTTTATAATATTTTTGACAATGCAATACAAAAGAATTAAAATTATTGTACTAGAGTTTAAACCATTTTTTTAAATTATAACTCAAGCAGTTAGCAGTTTTCGCAGGTTGAAAGACTTCCTCTTTCATCCGGACTCACGCTACGTCCATACAAATTTTTTTCGGTATGGATATATATTTCTTAAAACAACGGATTTAAACGGAATTTGACAAAAATAATAATTACAGTAGACTTAAAATCACTTTAAAATGTTGATAGTGCCGACCGTAGGATCGAACTCAGATATCGTTGGCTTGGTCACTGATGGCCGTTATGCTGTATATAGTGTTTTAGCCTGGTATATTTCGAGACGTTCGTCCCGCCATTTATCGATTGACAATGTGATTTTGAAGTAATCTTTAACAGAAGGCTATATTCAGCAGCAACTCTTTATAGGCTGTAAAGAAGAAGAAGAAGGATGACATTTCTAAGCTTTTCCCTTAGTCGCCTCTTACGACACCCACGGGAAGAAAAGGTGGAGGTACATAGTCACGCCTCACGACAAGAAGTGTCATGCGTGAAGATAAATAAATAAAAGTTATTGTTCATGTTTCTAACTAAGTCTATAAAGTGTAAGTATTCTTGTTATCCTTTAAAGGATCTGTGTCTTCCGGGAAAGGAAACAATAGCTGTAATGTTTTGTTGTTTGTCGGACACGCAGCCGGACGTGATGTTTTATTGCCGCTACGTACTCCCATTTGTAGACATCAAAGTTCAGTTCGAACAGAGGCAAAGTTATTGAATAATAATACTTTCTGATATCTTTATATGGAATTTAATCTAGTAAAACAAATTCTTTGTAAAATTAAAAAAAAAAAAAAATATCTACACGCTATTTTCAATATTGGGGCAGATAGACGTCCAGACAATTAAGTCCTTTCGTCCTACCTTCCACCGAAGACATTTTTGGGACAACGTGTCCAATGCTGAGCCTGTCGCCATCTTTATGTAAACGATAAAATCGTACATAAATTTTGATGAGTATCATGATCATGGAGAGTACCATGACCATGATCAGTATGAACTGGAGATCGACTCGGGTCTCTTGACTCGAAAATCGATCACGCAACCTCTCAGCTATAGCGACTATTATTTTGCTAAATATAGGCCTCCCCAAAAGATTGCCACCATTTTCACCAGAGCTTTTGCTGTTCTTCATCGTCCTTCTCGATATTTGTTATCCCTATCTATTTATTCTACATTTAATATTTATTTATTTTCTATCTTTCTTCTTTGTTATTAAATTAAAGAGAAAAAAGTTAAAATTTCATCGGACACGGACGGAATTCGAACCCGCGACCACTGCGGTATAAATCACATGCCTTAAAATCAATGAAAATTGCGTATCAGTAAAAAAACTCAAGTAAACAGTGAAGTTAGTAAATAATAATAAATGAATAAATATATTCATGCGCCCTTCCCTCATCCCATAGATGACAGGGTAGCCAGAGTAAATAAAATAAATAAATCCACACATAGATAGTGACAACATATGTTCCTCTGATTCCAAAGTAAGCAGTTTAAGCACTTGTGTTAAGGAATCGGAAACAACAAGGCAAAACGGCCAGACCTCAGAAAATTACTTTTGTTTTACTTTTGAAAAAAAATATTGGTGATGTACCTCCTGCGAATCCAATTCTTTTTTTTAATTTTTGTAATGTCACCGGAACTTAGGAACACCAATACAGGTAGTGAGACTGTAGCCATCTGGGCGGAATTTCATAACAACGCCTTAATACAAACTTCGGCTTTTACAATATTACTTGGATAATGTACAATAACAAAAAAAAATATCTACACGCTATTTTCAATATTGGGGCAGATAGACGTCCAGACAATTAAGTCCTTTCGTCCTACCTTCCACCGAAGACATTTTTGGGACAACGTGTCCAATGCTGAGCCTGTCGCCATCTTTATGTAAACGATAAAATCGTACATAAATTTTGATGAGTATCATGATCATGGAGAGTACCATGACCATGATCAGTATGAACTGGAGATCGACTCGGGTCTCTTGACTCGAAAATCGATCACGCAACCTCTCAGCTATAGCGACTATTATTTTGCTAAATATAGGCCTCCCCAAAAGATTGCCACCATTTTCACCAGAGCTTTTGCTGTTCTTCATCGTCCTTCTCGATATTTGTTATCCCTATCTATTTATTCTACATTTAATATTTATTTATTTTCTATCTTTCTTCTTTGTTATTAAATTAAAGAGAAAAAAAAGTTAAAATTTCATCGGACACGGACGGAATTCGAACCCGCGATCTTCGCCGTTTCGAGGCGACGCTCTTACCTTCGACCTTCACCGTGTCTCACACGCATCAGTTGAAATTTAAACTCTGTATTCTCTTATATTACTTATGCCTTGTTTATTGGCATAGGCGCTATCTGTTATCCCTTTTGCAAGTGACAATTTGATAATCCTGACTTTTCAGTTAGGAATTATCAATACGATATCGCCTACTTTAATTTTTAATATGCAATTTTATTGATTTTTAAAGCACATTTATGCTGAACTTTTATGTTGATTAATTAAAGAGAACAAAGTTAAAACTTTAACTTTTTTAACTATGCCAATAAACAAGGCATAAGTAATATAAGAGAATACAGAGTTACAATTTCAACTGATGCGTGCAAGACACGGTGGCTGGGAGGTAAGAGCGTCGCCACAGATCGGCGAAGGTCGCGGGTTCGAATCCCGTCCGTGTCAGTTCAAATGTTAACTTTTTTCTCTTTAATATCATAAAAATTCAGTATAAATATGCTTTAAAAATCATTAAAATTGCATATTTTCTACTTTTTTCAATCCCTAGTTCTTCTGGTGTTACAATTGATAGGAAACCTTGCTAGGAAGGGATTGCCATGATATTCACGCTAGGTAAGCGGATTGACGAGCGCTGTGCCAAACACCTTACTTCTTACACCCTATGGGCCATCACCGGTGTACTGAATTCTAGTATACTAATTTTCGGGGTGGATATGCCACCATCTGTCACCAGGTGTAGCTATTTACAAAGCTTTTTCCTTTGTCACCTCCTACGACACCCATGGGGAAAACGATTTGACAACATCATGTCTAAACTCTAATTAAGAAGCCACTTGTGTCATGGAATCAGAAACAACGAAGGCACCACATACACCCAGACCTGAGACACTATAGAAAAGTGGTTTTCTACTTTGATCTGTCCGGGTATTGAACTCAAGAACTCAGAGCTAGGGACATCTTCAAAATTGGTGTGCCACTTCTAGAAGCCGTTACGCTATCAATAAAGAAATAAATTTTCACTATCGAAGGCATTTATTAGCCTAAGTGCAGGCTTCATATACTGTCTTAATGAATCAGTGTCAATAACTTACCATCATATGTATAACTTTTTTCCTACCTACCTTTCAATTAAAAAGAAAGAAGAAAAATCTCAGTTTCCAGAGAATCGTAAAAGTAATAACAACACGATTTTTACGACGAAAATCCCAACGTAATTTTGGCGTAAACAAAAACTTTTCATGTCGAAGTTTGAGGAAAATCATAAAGCATTTTGGAAACATTCAATGTTTCTGTTTGTTTAGGTTAGGGGCAAGTAACATACGAGTATGTTACGCGACGAGGGTAACGGCGCGTAAAACAAAGAGATACGTATAAAAAAGAGTTAGAAATTGTTCAGAACTATTCATTCAGTTCATTTTCAAATAATATTCTGATAATAATATGATCCGTGTGGTAACGGCGTAAGAATATTGCCACTCCCTTTCTTCCCGTGGATATTGTAACAGGCGACTAAGGGATACAGCCTTGAATATCGTTGTAGCAACCGATGGATTGCGGGACAACCATCTCTAAAAATATCAGACCAAAATTATCAGACCGAGTATGTGCAGTAGCGTCCGAGGTGCGAGTGGTCTGGTACTGCGATCGCCAATCCGCTTGCCAAGCCTGGCGATTATAGCAAATCCTCCCTGTGGGAGAGGCCAATGTCCTGCAGTGGTCTTGACCAGCCCGATATGTATATAATAATATAATCGAAAAGTTTAATAGCTCGAATACAATATAAAGAGTATAATAAAATATCTCCAAGCTACTCCCCAGATACAGACAGTAGTTACCATGTCTTGAAAACTAATGGTTGCGGGTTAAAATCACGCTTGGGGTAAATATTTGTGTGACAAATGATTATATAAATATTTATCGACGTATACCGTACCGTTCCTTTGCACACTAAGACCGCGACAGGCCCTCCCAGTTCAGGTGAAATGCGTAAAGGTGAAAAAATTCTAATACCAATTACTGAATGGTTATATTATTTTCCGCTGTACATTCAAAACATACCGATTGCTTTTATGAAAGCAAAATCAAATTGAAATAAAGTGATTTATCAGCTTGAAAAATTTAAATATCAAAATATCCACGTAGCGCAATCGGTCGGATGAAAATAAAGCGAAGCAGAATGTGCCTGATTGCGGATATCGAGTAATTGAAATCGGTTGCACTGGCTGCACGTGACGTGACCTTCTGACTTATTGTTAAAATCTATACATTTACATAAAATTGAAGTGTCTGTTTGTTATACCAAATTAAAGCTTTTCACGAAATGTATATAAAAGTAAATGTATCCGGTAGTTACATAATAAAGCTATTTTTAAGCTTCAGGGCGTAGCTAGTTTTAAATAAATTAACAATATAACCTGCCCTGAGACCTGACTACTATCCGTCGCCGGTCTGCTGAATTTGATCTGGTACTTTTCAAGATGATTAACCTATAATCTGCCGGCAACCAATTGCATTTTAAGGCTTTTTCCCTTTACAATGCAATACAAGACTGTTGATTAAAATTTAAAAATTAAAATATGTTAAAAAGTCCTAATAGCGGAGGTGTGATAACGTCTGAATTCGAGTCAAGAGTTCGATCTCCAGGTGATAGGCTCGTACCAATTACTTTTTCAAAACTTATGTAGGATTAACATCGTTGGCTTGGAAATTAAGACGGCGACAGGTTCTCCACCTGTCGCACTGTCCTAAATTGTATTAGGTGAAAGGTGGGACAAAAGGACATAACTGTCTAGACCTCTGTCTACCCCAGTATGGTAAATTGCAAGATAATTTAAAAATCCAATATAGGAAATTAATACTCCATTTCTAATTAATGGCTGATTAAAACTGTAACATTGTCTCCGTATTTTCTTAATTACATCTCTTTAGAAAAGATTGAGGCGGACTAACTAAATGAATTAACTTAAACTGAAAGAACCCAGATTAATCTTGGAACGAGATAGAATGTTAGCGAAGCTCTCTAGATAACAATGAACGGTGATTAAAATTCTATACATTCTAATCTAACTTGATAAAAGTTTTTTATAACTACACACATTTTCCTTCAAGGAAATAGTCAGAGATCTAGAAAATTTAATTATTTCGATCCGCACTTTTAACAGTGGTAAAGCCACGCATCAGCTTTTGTTGTTGCATGAATGGGCCGGCTCGACCGGGAGGTACCGCGACCTCGCAGAACACCGGCGTGAAGTAGAAGTCTAACAAACTTCTGCGTTTCGTCTGGTGAGTGCAGGTAACCGGTGGCCCACACACCTCCCTCCCTAATTCTGGGAAGGGGGCACTCTAAGGGAGGCAGTTCATGGGCAGCAGTAATCACTTACCATCACTCCTTCCCTTTCATCACTCTCACTCATCCCTGCGTTCAGTTCCCAACTTACATTCCATTTTCCCACATTCGGCTGTCCTGATACAATGACTGTCCTTAGGCATTCCTCAGCATTCATGATGTTTCAAGTCTTTCAGTACAATACATCACACACACATTCCACATTCCTTCAGTCATACTTTACAAACATTATCTTAATTATTAAAAAAAAAAAACAAAAACATAAGCCATCTTAAAAACAAAAGATAAAACAATCTTAAAAACAAAAGATAAAACAATCTTAAAAACAAAACATCTTTCGAAGTTAGTTACAAATTTCTATACTCAGTATTTAGTTATGCCTTTTATTTTTACATTTTAAATACACTACCTATTTACTCCAGTTAAAACCATGATAACAAAGTAACATACAAGATAAACATATAGCATAGAAGAAAAATAATAAAAATTTAAATGAAACAATGCATTCATCATCTATCATTCTTCACCAAATTATTCTTACCAAGTTTCTTACATTAAGAACTCTCTTCACCTTCTGTTGGCCAACGCTTCATACAATCTGCTGAGCTAGATGTTCTTATAGGCCCCTCAGTAGCACTATCATTTTTTTGCAGATCATAGCAATCATTCCATTTGGTTTGGTTAGCGATTATCACCTTGTAAGGTCCTAGATATTTAGGTTTTAGTTTAAGTCCTGAACCAAATTGTGTAAGTTTTATAGCCACAATGTCTCCAACTTTGTATTGTGAATGTCCTTTTCTTTTTCTATTAAAGCTTTTTGCATTCTCTTTTTGAACACTGAGAATCTGTTCTTTGGCCTGTTTTCTGAGATCCTCCCTATTTTCATTGAACACTTGTATGTACTCTTCCTGTAGTAACTCTTGTATCTTCATGTCTTCTTTTACTCGCATTTTGCACCCACAAGTAGTTCACAAGGTGTACAACAGTTGTTGCTTCTTTGAAAGGTACTATTAATGGCTCTTTGCACTCGACTAATGTGTTTGTACCAAAGGCCAGAGTTCTCTATACACAACTTCTGTGTATTCTCTCAACTTGTCCATTGCCTCGTGGAACACCCATCGTAATAGTCACATGTAGAATCTTCCCTCCTTACAGTAATCTTGAAACCCATGACTAGTGAATGCAGTGCCTTTGTCAGTGATTATTCGTCGAGGGTTTCCGAAGGTTTGCTGATGGATCTACAATTTATTTAGAGTCTCTCGGCTTGAGGTGCTTCTTGTTGGAAACAGCCAAACAAATTTAGCGAAAGCGCCCACCACTGACAGTATATGGTTATACTGTTTACTAGTTTTCGTCAAAGGTCCAACATGATCCAAATGAATGGTATCCAAGGGAATACTGTTCTTCTCAATTGGATGCAGAAGTCCTTCTTGCTTCCTTCTTTCTTTGTAGCTAACAGGCATGGAATGCATGTCACTATAAAATCTTAAATTTTCTTATCTAATCCTGTTATGTAATAATCTCTTTCAATAGCTTCTTTCATCTTCTTCTTAGAAAATGTCCATTGCTTGCACCTTCTTCAATACTTCTTTCTCCGTAGTCTTAGGTATAACCAGTAATTTCTTATCTCCTTTGTACAATATATCATTTTCATCCCAGTAATCTTAGTGTGTATTTTCCTTCAAAACTTCTTTTATAGCTGAGAGCCCCTCGTCCTGATCTTGCGCTTGCTTTACTTGATCATGTAGTGTAGTAACTGCCACAAAGGGATAACGGCTCAAAGCAGCGACACGCCTCATTTTTGTTCCAAAACGATACTCTATTTCGAGGTCATATTCATAGAGGAATAATACCCAGCAGGCTATCTTAAGAGATATATCCTTCTTTTTCAACGTCACTTCAAATGCCTTACAATCTGTGACAATTTTAAAATGTATTCCATACAAATACTGCCTGAACTTCTTTATACCTTCAATAATATTGGTTGCCTCCAGTTCATAGCTTGAATACCTTAATTGAACATCATTTGTCTTTCGGCTCATGTAATGAACGAGGTGGAGACCTGTATCTGGATGGTACTGCATGAGTATGGCTGAATATGCCACACTAGAAGCGTCTGTGTGCAACTCCGTCTTCAACTTGGGATTAAAAATCTTTAACACAGGACTGGATGCTAATCTCTCTTTTAAAATATTAAATGCTTGTCTTTGTTCACCTTCAAAAATAAATTCTTTTTCCTTTCTCAATAAATCTGTGAGTAGCTTAGAAATTAGGGCATAATTTTCAATGTGCTTTCTGAAATAGGAGGTTAAACCAATGAAACTGTGTAGTTGTTTGACATCTCAGGGTTCTTTGTACTTACGGACAGCTTCTGTCTTTTCTGGACTTGGTTTTATTTCCCCATTCCTTATCACGTGGCTTTAGTATTCAATTTCCGGTTAGATCAGGTCGGCCTTCTTCCAATTTATCTTTAGCCCATATCCTGAAGCCACTTTCAACACAAGCTGAAGTCGTTCCACTGCTTCTTCTTCACTTTCTGCTGTAATTAAGATATTGTCAATGAAAATAATCCTAATGCATTGCGAAATAAAATCCCTGAAGATAATGCTTATGAATCGCATAAAATACTTTGGGCAGATGGACAAACCAAAAGGAGCTTGAAGGAACTCGAATTGGCCATGGTGTGTCACAAATGATGTATACAGGATAGATTCCTTAGCCACCTTGAGATGAAAGAAACCATTCTTTAAAATTCAAAACACTAAATATTTTGGCTTCACACAGCTTATCTATCATATTGTCGATCACTGGTAATGGAAATTCATCTTTAAGAATTTTTTTGTTTAGCAGTCTATAATCCACACAAACCCTAACTGAACCATTTTTTTCTCACTAATACCAAAGGACTTGAATATTCTGAAAAACTTACTTGTACTACACCATCATCCATCCATTCCTTTACCTGCTCTTCAACTATTCTCTGCTCTGCCAAGGACAAACGTCGTGGTCTCTGGGCGACAGGCACGTCATCTTTAAGAACAATCTTCAGCTCAAAAGGTGCATCTTTCAATTGGATTGGATTATAACCTTCAATACACTGCAAAACGTTTTCCCTTATGGAATAATCAGAAATATGCTCAACTTCCAAAGTGGGATCTGAAAAACAACCAAACTTAGGCATCCATTCATCACTTTCAGACAAAAACTGCACTTTGTACCCATTCATTATCATGGTTATTTTTCGTAGTAATTCCAGGCCTAAAATCATATCAAAAGACATAACATCTTTGTTCACTATATGAAATAACACGTTTTGATAGTTTTTCCCGTCGATTGTAATGTCCAAGAACATATTTCCTAATGAATTCACCATCGTACGTCCGAGTCCCGTCAAACATAAGTTATCTTCGTATTTTTCTGTTCCAACGGTAATGAAACGCTCGTCCGTCATTAAATTGAAGTCGCTGCCGGATTCAATTAAAGCGTTCACTGTTAATTCCTTAATCTTGACACTAATCATCGGCTTCGTTGAGAGATTTCTTGTTTTGTTTACGTTATTTTCCACCTGCATAGCCTCGTTTCCACCTTTTGACGTCTGGCTGTCACAACTGCTGTCACTTGTCGCACCCACCCTGAAGTTAGCTGAGCGCAGTTTTGCCGACTGAGATCCACTACTGCCAACCGCACGATCTTGCGCTGCGTTCGGCGCGGACTGTTTTACCGACTTGTGAGGAGCGCTAGCGCTGCGTTCCGTGCTCGCGCCGCCGCCGGCCGCAGCCCAAGTGCATCGTGATCCAATATGGCCGTACTGATTACAGCGAAAACACTTGAGACCGTTCGGACAATGTGTCGAGATATGACTGTTTTCGCCGCAGTTGTAACAACGTCGAATGGATTTTTCTGTTTTCTTTCTTACAGCTATTTCGGTTCCCGCTTCTTTCTTCGCATCGTTTACCATCTTGAATTCTAAATTACTAATTTCTCTTTGAGCATAGTGTACGTCGTTACGCCATATAAAATAATTTCGCCTGAGCGCCGTCGATTACATCCACTATGTACTGGATAGCAACATAATCGGGAAATCTCGCTTTTTCCCCAATTCTCTCATCGCAAGCATATACTGATAGTAGCTTTCGTGCTTACGCTTCATTCTATTTGCCATCAGCTCATGCATTTCTTTACTGTTGATTACATCGGGAAACTCCTTTTGTATAGCCGTCTTGAGCTCGTCGTACGTCTTGTATACCTTTTCTGACTTCAACCATAATGCCGCCGTGCCGCACAAAGACCTGCGCACGATTATAAGTTTCTGTTGCGCGGTCCAAATAAATAATAAATCTCAGTTCGTTGAATTATTATAAATGCTTCATAGAATTTTCTTCTATTCCAAACTGAAAATTATTGTAAAATCATATCAAAAGACATAACATCTTTGTTCACTATATGAAATAACACGTTTTGATAGTTTTTCCCGTCGATTGTAATGTCCAAGAACATATTTCCTAATGAATTCACCATCGTACGTCCGAGTCCCGTCAAACATAAGTTATCTTCGTATTTTTTTGTTTAGCAGTCTATAATCCACACAAACCCTAACTGAACCATCTTTTTCTCACTAATACCAAAGGACTTGAATATTCTGAAAAACTTACTTGTACTACACCATCATCCATCCATTCCTTTACCTGCTCTTCAACTATTCTCTGCTCTGCCAAGGACAAACGTCGTGGTCTCTGGGCGACAGGCACGTCATCTTTAAGAACAATCTTCAGCTCAAAGGTGCATCTTTCAATTGGATTGATTATAACCTTCAATACACTGCAAAACGTTTTCCCTTATGGAATAATCAGAAATATGCTCAACTTCCAAAGTGGGATCTGAAAAACAACCAAACTTAGGCATCCATTCATCACTTTCAGAAAAACTTCACTTTGTACCCATTCATTATCATGGTTATTTTCGTAGTAATTCTAGGCCTAAAATCATATCAAAAGACATAACATCTTTGTTCACTATATGAAATAACACGTTTTGATAATTTTTCCTGTCGATTGTAATGTCCAAGAACATATTTCCTAATGAATTCACCATCGTACGTCCGAGTCCGTCAAACATAAGTTATCTTCGTATTTTTTTGTTTAGCAGTCTATAATCCACACAAACCCTAACTGAACCATTTTTTTTTCTCACTAATACCAAAGGACTTGAATATTCTGAAAACTTACTTGTACTACACCATCATCCATCCATTCCTTTACCTGCTCTTCAACTATTCTCTGCTCTGCCAAGGACAAACGTCGTGGTCTCTGGGCGACAGGCACGTCATCTTTAAGAACAATCTTCAGCTCAAAAGGTGCATCTTTCAATTGGATTGATTATAACCTTCAATACACTGCAAAACGTTTTCCCTTATGGAATAATCAGAAATATGCTCAACTTCCAAAGTGGGATCTGAAAAACAACCAAACTTAGGCATCCATTCATCACTTTCAGAAAAACTTCACTTTGTACCCATTCATTATCATGGTTATTTTCGTAGTAATTCTAGGCCTAAAATCATATCAAAAGACATAACATCTTTGTTCACTATATGAAATAACACGTTTTGATAATTTTTCCTGTCGATTGTAATGTCCAAGAACATATTTCCTAATGAATTCACCATCGTACGTCCGAGTCCGTCAAACATAAGTTATCTTCGTATTTTCTGTTCCAACGGTAATGAAACGCTCGTCCGTCATTAAATTAAAGTCGCTGCCGGATTCAATTAAAGCGTTCACTGTTAATTCCTTAATCTTGACACTAATTATCGGCTTCGTTGAGAGATTTCTTGTTTTGTTTACGTTATTTTCCACCTGCATAGCCTCGTTTCCACTTTTGACGTCTGGCTGTCACAACTGCTGTCACTTGTCGCACCCACCCTGAAGTTAGCTGAGCGCAGTTTTGCCGACTGAGATCCACTACTGCCAACCGCACGATCTTGCGCTGCGTTCGGCGCGGACTGTTTTACCGACTTGTGAGGAGCGCTAGCGCTGCGTTCCGTGCTCGCGCCGCCGCCGGCCGCAGCCCAAGTGCATCGTGATCCAATATGGCCGTACTGATTACAGCGAAAACACTTGAGACCGTTCGGACAATGTGTCGAGATATGACTGTTTTCGCCGCAGATGTAACAACGTCGAATGGATTTTTCTGTTTTCTTTCTTACAGCTATTTCGGTTCCCGCTTCTTTCTTCGCATCGTTTACCATCTTGAATTCTAAATTACTAATTTCTCTTTGAGCATAGTGTACGTCGTTACGCCATGTAAAATAATTTCGCCTGAGCGCCGTCGATTACATCCACTATGTACTGGATAGCAACATAATCGGGAAATCTCGCTTTTTCCCCAATTCTCTCATCGCAAGCATATACTGATAGTAGCTTTCGTGCTTACGCTTCATTCTATTTGCCATCAGCTCATGCATTTCTTTACTGTTGATTACATCGGGAAACTCCTTTTGTATAGCCGTCTTGAGCTCGTCGTACGTCTTGTATACCTTTTCTGACTTCAACCATAATGCCGCCGTGCCGCACAAAGACCTGCGCACGATTATAAGTTTCTGTTGCGCGGTCCAACTAAATAATAAATCTCAGTTCGTTGAATTATTATAAATGCTTCATAGAATTTTCTTCTATTCAAACTGAAAATTATTGTAAAATAATATTAAATATAAATCCCACTGAATTCTATTTTTCGAAAGTAATAGTTTTAATGCAGAAGTTTTTTTTTCGTTTCTTTACTTCTAATGAATATAGATTTCGGGAATTCCAATTAACTTCGAGGTTATAGTATAAGAGTTATTGAAACAGAAAATGTCGACTACAGGATAAAGGCTTTTCTCATGTGGCATTTCTCAGGTGGCAGGCGCGTATCAATGTGTTTTTTCAAAACCTATGTACGATTCACATCGTTGGCTTTGACATAAAGACGGCGGCGGGCTCACCACCACGTTATCCCAAAAAATGTCATCGGTGGAAAGTGGGTCGACGGGACTTAATTGTCTAGAATAGACCTCTGTCTACCTCTGTATTGGGAATAGCGTGAAGGTAATTATTTATTTATTTCATATGATTGATTTTCTACAATCACTTCTTTCGACCAGTAGCTCTCGATACATGAGGCTTATAATTATATTATCTTTACGAAGTATTAGGAATGCTGGGTTAGACAGAGTTCGAGTCATTACAATAGTTACGACGCACCTTTTGCCGGTGCTTATTTGTGGAAGTCTTATGTCCTAACCAACGCTATTACATGCTACCGTATACATGCATAAACATATATTTACTTAAAATTATATTCATCCCACTTTTTAAATATGAATGTCCCTTTCCTTTTATGAATATCATGTTGTTACTGAAGGTACATAATTAACGGCATATAAAAAATTATTTACTCATCGATACAATTTACCAATATTACGTCCATTGATTGATTTCTAAACCTATCTCACTTTTATAATAAGGCTTCTCGAATAGAAAAGAAACAGGTGGAAGAATCTACATAGATATTCTATGTTTTGTATTTTTAAAATAACGAAAATACAGTTTCAAACATTAAATGATTAGAGATAGCATTGGAACGTTCAACTCATTCCTAGAAATTTTGAAAGAAACATGAAATGGAATGAATTCAATCACGTTATTGTTTTAAATTTATTTCGAGATTATTATTACTCCTAAAGTCACGACAGCCGATTGGTTGGGTGGTCGGAATTTCGAGTCCAAAGACCGAGTTCAATCCCCAGGTGGCAGGTTCGTACCAATGGGTTTTCTAAAACCTATGTACGAATTAAATCGTTGGCTTGGACATAAATTATCACAAGAAATGTCTTCGATGGAAGGTGGGTCGAAGGGACTTTATTATCTAGACTAGACCTCTGTCTACCCCTGTATTGGGAATAGCGTGAAGGTAATTATTTATTTATTTCATATGATTGATTTTCTACAATCACTTCTTTCGACCAGTAGCTCTCGATACATGAGGCTTATAATTATATTATCTTTACGAAGTATTAGGAATGCTGGGTTAGACAGAGTTCGAGTCATTACAATAGTTACGACGCACCTTTTGCCGGTGCTTATTTGTGGAAGTCTTATGTCCTAACCAACGCTATTACATGCTACCGTATACATGCATAAACATATATTTACTTAAAATTATATTCATCCCACTTTTTAAATATGAATGTCCCTTTCCTTTTATGAATATCATGTTGTTACTGAAGGTACATAATTAACGGCATATAAAAAATTATTTACTCATCGATACAATTTACCAATATTACGTCCATTGATTGATTTCTAAACCTATCTCACTTTTATAATAAGGCTTCTCGAATAGAAAAGAAACAGGTGGAAGAATCTACATAGATATTCTATGTTTTGTATTTTTAAAATAACGAAAATACAGTTTCAAACATTAAATGATTAGAGATAGCATTGGAACGTTCAACTCATTCCTAGAAATTTTGAAAGAAACATGAAATGGAATGAATTCAATCACGTTATTGTTTTAAATTTATTTCGAGATTATTATTACTCCTAAAGTCACGACAGCCGATTGGTTGGGTGGTCGGAATTTCGAGTCCAAAGACCGAGTTCAATCCCCAGGTGGCAGGTTCGTACCAATGGGTTTTCTAAAACCTATGTACGAATTAAATCGTTGGCTTGGACATAAATTATCACAAGAAATGTCTTCGATGGAAGGTGGGTCGAAGGGACTTTATTATCTAGACTAGACCTCTGTCTACCCCTGTATTGGGAATTGCGTGAAGATATTTATTATTATTACTACGACAGAAAAACACATTTTTATGGTGTGGTACCAAGTGAAGCCAGGTTGCTGCTATGAATAATGAAGAAATGTACTGAAGAAAATAATGAATAAATAAAATAAATATAAATATCTTCACGCAATTCCCAATACAGAGGTAGACAGAGGTCTAGTCTAGACAATTGTCCCTTTGACCCACCTTCCACCGAAGATATTTTCGGGCCAACGTGACAGGTGGTGAGCCCGTCGCCGTCTTTATGTCCAAGCTAACGATATAAATCCTACATAGGTTTTGAAAACCCATTGGTACAAGCCTGCCACCTGGGGACCGAACTTGGGTCTCTTGACTCGAAATTCCAATCACTGGGCTATCATGGCGGTCACGTGGTGTCAGTAAATATTTTAATTAGATTTCTTTTAAAAAGAAATTCTAGACATAATAAGACATTAAGAACTCTCGGGGCTTTCATAAGCTACAATGGAATCAAAGTTAAATAGTACAGATAATGAAATTTGTACTGACTTTAAAGACATTACACTTGTAGATTTATTCTACTTTGGTACAAAAAGGATTATTACAAGTTCAAATAAAGTTACATATTAATGTCATGATAGCCGAGTGGTTCGATGATCGGAATTCGAATCTAGAGACAAGAGTTCGCGCTATATATTTTCCTCGCCATTCAGTCGTCACTCATTCGCTCAATGTGCTCAAAACATTTAAGTACGCCTTTATTCATTACAGTGAAAAGATGATCTTTCAAACCGGACATATTGCGATTCTCTTCGCTTCGTTTTCAGTCGGCCTTGGAAGCGCCGCATATTTGACGAAAAGATCTCATCTCTTGAAGAGGAAGCTTATTGTAAATGTTTAGAAATTCTGCCAACAGCCAAAGATTCTATAGTGGGGTCTGCGATAGGTCGCTTGTTCACTACATAGCCTTACATTCGTTCGTAAAACCGTTAACAGTTACAAGCATTGGTGCTTACTTCAAGTTATTAAAGAAATTTTTAGAAAAATGAGACGGTACGACTTTCTAGTGCGTAGTGACCGTACCTACGAAGCGTAGAGCAGGGTACGAATGTAATCGTTAGAGCAATCATTTGTGTTAAGAATATGAAAGCTTGTACTGGAGTCATGTAAATACATAGATTTCAATTCACAAACAAATAATTTTCCATTTTAGAAACCGATGCAGGAATCATTGAGATTCGTGCGTCAGTTTCTAAGTTGAAAAACAAGACATTAGAGAATGGAAACAGGATCAAAATCCGTTCAGTAGCTTTAGCGTCAACCTTGAACAAACATTTAAGTACGCCTTTATTCATTACAGTGAAAAGATGATCTTTCAAACCGGACATATTGCGATTCTCTTCGCTTCGTTTTCAGTCGGCCTTGGAAGCGCCGCATATTTGACGAAAAGATCTCATCTCTTGAAGAGGAAGCTTATTGTAAATGTTTAGAAATTCTGCCAACAGCCAAAGATTCTATAGTGGGGTCTGCGATAGGTCGCTTGTTCACTACATAGCCTTACATTCGTTCGTAAACCGTTAACAGTTACAAGCATTGGTGCTTACTTCAAGTTATTAAAGAAATTTTAGAAAAATGAGACGGTACGACTTTCTAGTGCGTAGTGACCGTACCTACGAAGCGTAGAGCAGGGTACGAATGTAATCGTTAGAGCAATCATTTGTGTTAAGAATATGAAAGCTTGTACTGGAGTCATGTAAATACATATATTTGTATAAATATTTATACATGTATTATTGTATAAATATTTATACATGTATTATTGTATAAATATTTATACATGTATTATTGTATAAATATTAATATTGTAATATTAGCTAATTTACAAGATGAAGATGACAGGTTCATCAGTTGTCAAGCTGTTCCAATGTGCTCCGGTGAAATAACGATCGTAAAGGCTACATAGCCTGAATCTCTAGCTACCCTGGCATTAGAAAATGACTGTAGATAGAAGGAATTAAAAATACTTTATGAAAAAATGTAATCTAGACAAATTTTCAAATATATACCTTAATGTACACTTAATTAGTAATACTTTTGTAAATGATAAGTACAAATTAAGGGCTCTCCACCTAAGTACGGCCTCACCGTTGTAATTGGTGCTTTGAGGCGGCTATGCCCAATCTGCAGCAGCACTAAGTGCTATACTATGTAACAGATGGGGCTGTTATCATTTACAGAAGCTTGTGTTTTCCATTATTTACCAATAATTAGTAAATTAATTGAACATTAAATGGGTATCGTAAGATGCCACTAAGGAAAAGCCTATAAAATGGCAATGGCTGCCAACAGACACTGGCAGCATTAATCAAAAATATCTTTAAGCTATTTCCAATACAGGGGTAGATAGAGGCCTCAATAACTAACTCATTTTGACCCACCTTTCAACGAAGATATTTTTTGCGAAAACGTGACAGGTGGAGAGCCTGTCGCCGTCTTTTAGGTCTAAGCCAACGATATGAACGTTACGTAAGTTATTGTAAAACCCTTTGGTACGAACCTGCTACCTAGACAATCCTATACCGAACTTGGGTCTCTTGAATTATATTCCAATCACCCAATCCTAATCCTATGTGTCCTATATGACACCGAGAAACCATTTCGAAATATACCAGACTAAATTTCGGAGGAGGTTCATGTTGCACTATACTTTTATAAGCCGTTATGATGATGGCGACGATGGCGAATGTAAGGGTGAAAGATCTTTTTATAGAAAAGGGAGGCAAGCGAGCAGGTGGCTCACGCGATGGTAAGTGATTACCGCCGCCCATGAACACCCGCAATACCAGAGGCTTAGCAGATGCGTTGTCTCCTTAGAGTGCCCCTCCCCAGAATTGGGGAGGGAGGTGTGGGCCACCGGTTACCTGCACTCACCAGACGAAACGCAGAAGTTTGTTAGACTATTCTGTGAGGTCGTGGTACTTCCTCGGTCGAGCTGGCCCATTCATGCAACAACAAAAGCTGAAATGAACTTTCATAGGCTGCTTTTTATGTATATACTCAAACTAACCGCGTTCGTAGCACTATAACAAAATGAATAGTATCACTGAAATCACTTACTATCACTTGCAGGATTAGCTCATTTTGTTCGGGCCAGCTCCTAACACCGGTTATGATAATATACTCGTAAAGATGTGAATGATAAATGACAGGATATATCAGAGCACTTTATTACGTAACTGATATCTAGTTCCTAACCATGTCATAATTAATATTCTAAAAGATATATAAACATTTAAAACGTTAAGATATTTGCACGTTCCGCGCCAGGTATCCGAGCTGCTGCGCCACTGCACGGACCCCACGTCCTCGGCGTCACCAGGTCCAATTGGGAGCCCTGGATCTAGTCACGAACGATGCGATGCGATATTGAAATGGAGCTGAAACTCTAATTAAAACTATGTCCTTTCCGAACTAAGAAATTTACTAATAATTTGTTGTATTGTGTTATATTTTTATAAGAAATGGAAACTGTTTTATTTCTTTAACAATCTACGCAAAACAACGATACGCTCGTCGCTACCTGTCACGTTTTCCCAAAATCTTCGGTGAAAGGTGGGTCGGAAGGATTTAATCGTCTAGACTTCTGTCTACCTCTGTATTGGAGGAATATATGTGAATATGTTTCTAAAACAAAAAGTAGCCTCCAAGAAGTGGTGACTTTGAAAGGAGTATGAAGCGATACAATTTACGTTACTACGACAGAAAAACATATGTAGCGCGATGCCGGGGCGGCTCGTTGTCCATCTATAAACAGATTTTGAGTATATGTATTTCTTAAGTAAGACTATAGAAGTCTAGAAAGCCACGTGTAGTACTGAAAACCGCATCTAAATCCGTTCTATAGATTTCAATTCACAAACAAATAATTTTCCATTTTTAGAAACCGATGCAGGAATCATTGAGATTCGTGCGTCAGTTTCTAAGTTGAAAAACAAGACATTAGAGAATGGAAACAGGATCAAAATCCGTTCAGTAGCTTTAGCGTCAACCTTGAACAAACATTTAAAACGTTAAGATATTTGCACGTTCCGCGCCAGGTATCCGAGCTGCTGCGCCACTGCACGGACCCCCACGTCCTCGGCGTCACCAGGTCCAATTGGGAGCCCTGGATCTAGTCACGAACGATGCGATGCGATATTGAAATGGAGCTGAAACTCTAATTAAAACTATGTCCTTTCCGAACTAAGAAATTTACTAATAATTTGTTGTATTGTGTTATATTTTTATAATAAATGGAAACTGTTTTATTTCTTTAACAATCTACGCAAAACAACGATAAGCTCGTCGCTACCTGTCACGTTTTCCCAAAATCTTCGGTGAAAGGTGGGTCGGAAGGATTTAATCGTCTAGACTTCTGTCTACCTCTGTATTGGAGGAATATATGTGAATATGTTTCTAAAACAAAAGTAGCCTCCAAGAAGTGGTGACTTTGAAAGGAGTATGAAGCGATACAATTTACGTTACTACGACAGAAAAACATATGTAGCGCGATGCCGGGGCGGCTCGTTGTCCATCTATAAACAGATTTTGAGTATATGTATTTCTTAAGTAAGACTATAGAAGTCTAGAAAGCCACGTGTAGTACTGAAAACCGCATCTAAATCCGTTCTATAGATTTCAATTCACAAACAAATAATTTTCCATTTTTAGAAACCGATGCAGGAATCATTGAGATTCGTGCGTCAGTTTCTAAGTTGAAAAACAAGACATTAGAGAATGGAAACAGGATCAAAATCCGTTCAGTAGCTTTAGCGTCAACCTTGAACAAACATTTAAGAACTGTAAATATCATCTTTTCGGCACAAACAGTAACCTAAACCACTGGGATATCGTTGTAAAAGCGATCGTTGCGTTACTCTATGGAGAAAGAATTACTAAAAAAAATCACTTTATTCTCTAACTAATAAAGGCTGTTGCTCATCGGCTCGCCCACCACCACCCACCAGCCCTCCTCGCGATTCTGCGGCACACGCGCACGCGACATGGCGGGACATGGAGCCACTCGGGCCAGCGGGACATAAGTGTGTGTGAAATGTTCAGCATGTACGATTTTTATTTTATTAAGTTGCAAATGTTACTTTCGTCTTATACATTACACTTTTATAACGTACACACATAACAGCTTGCAGTAGTCCACTGCTGGACATAGGCCTCTCGCGTGCCGTAATCGCCACGCCTGGCAGGCAGATTGGCGATCGCACTACGAGACACCTCGCAACCTAACCTAACATTTGTACTTAGGACGGGTATTATTCCTTGGGGCATCTATGTGCCTAAATATGCTATGGGTAAAGACTAAGGGGAAAATCTTAAAGACTAAATCTACTTTTTTTTTACATGTCTCGGGACCGGGTATTTGTGGCCCATTCGTTGTTTCTTATTCCATAACACAAGTAAGTTTGCTACTTACGCATGAGACATCGGAGCAATGTATGTGATTTTCAACCTATCAATGTATGTTTCTACGTATGTATTGTTGGGTTAATTAATGTTTAGAGAGCCTTAAGATATAATTACAAATTCATACTTAATTATTCAATCCAAATGTAACTAAGGCCATTTATGGCCATGTGTACAATGGTATTTTAACATAAGCCTAGAAAGAGATATTGTTTTGACTAATTTCTCAGTGTTCATAGCTATTGCGTTAGTTAATGTTTACATAGTTTTAAGGCATAAGTATAAATCCATTGT
Organism: Sericinus montela; assembly: GCA_029286605.1. Lineage (NCBI taxonomy): Eukaryota > Metazoa > Arthropoda > Insecta > Lepidoptera > Papilionidae > Sericinus > Sericinus montela. The sequence goes on along the minus strand of JAGSMR010000604.1, from coordinate 1,797 downwards.
TTTTAATATTTAATATACTGAGGCTATTTATAAAAAAACAGTATTTGTAATAAGATTTCTTATATAATAATACTATCTTAACATTGGTTTTAAAAGGGACGTTGTTTTGATAGATGTTCAGTGTTCAAGTTGAACGGTCAATTATAGTTTACTAAGTTTTAATAGATAATTGTATAAATTAATAGTGAGACATTTAATTTAAATTAATATTCGGCCACTTAATAATGGTACTTTTAATAATATTTCTAATGTAAAAATATTATTTTAACATTGGCTTAAAAGGGATGTTGTATTGACAAACTAGCCAGGGGGCATTCGATGCTGCAACCATGTTTGATGTTAGACGCAACATACAATTAAAAAACTACATTTGTTTTCATATTTTAATTAATGTTGTTAGCATGGATCCATAAACATTTATTGAAGTCTAAGTTTGATTTTGATTTGTCTGACCCTTGACTACAGTATGTGTGTATTTATTCATTGGAATAACAATTTAAATTCGTCTATCGACACAGAGTCTATCTCTAGCGGAGATAAAACAGGCGAAAGAAATTTTTATAATGTTGGAAATACAATATTAACTCTTTTCCTAGACATTAGTCGGGCACGATCACCTCAGTCCTAGGTGTCATATTAACGTATTTATTTATTTATTTGCTTGTATATGTACATACATTGGAGAAAAGAAAATAAAGATCCCATTTGAAGTTCTTAAAAATATTTACACACCTTGAAAGAGTATATAGCAATTTGATTTTTGTTGATATATATTTCTATAAAGTATATTATATTAAGTATGTTATAAATTAACTAATGAATTCTTTACTTATTTAATTTTGTATTATTATTAATTCATATATTTTTCTTAGTCAATGATTATACAACTGTCTTATTAGACTGTCTCCCGCAAGATGCTGCGACGACCTGCAGAACATTGCGGGAAGTCGATGGGTGCAAATGACACAGGACCTTTCTATGTGGCGATCCTTAGGAGAGGCGTATGTTTAGCAGTAGACTTCTGTTAGACTGTTATGATGACGATGATAATGATAAGAAGTACATGTCACATGAGATATTGCAATTACACTTTGTTAGTTGAAAGGTCATTTATTGAATGACAACATTTATCGATTGGTCTACCATCTCTAGATGTATGTTTCTGTTTAAATATATTGAGATTTTGATGTTTCATACTTTTTAGTATTTTAGTATTGAATATGACCTGTCATACACGCAAATTACACTAATTTTTACTAACTTTATCTAATGCACACCAGTGTAGATATCGCGTTCTCATACTTATTATGCGTTTTCGTGTATCTTTCAACATTAACATTATTTAAACAGAGATAAGTAGCCACTTATAATATGTACAGTGAGGGCAGAGTTAGGAGTTTCTAGGATTTAAACTTATAACAACTTCAAGTAGTTTTAAGATTAAAGATTGGCTATCGTGACTTTCTTGGATTGGCTTGTGAAGGCATCTCTAAATACTCTATGTACGTCGGTGCACTTGGACAGCTGTCGCAGTTCCGGGGCTGGTGCGCGGCGGGCTGCTGCCGCCCGGCGCGACGCGCGGCGGGAGGGGGCAGCGCCCACTCCGGGACGGCGCAGCTGCAGCGTGGAGGAGCAGGTCACAAACTGACCCGTAGCTTAGTTGTTAGCGACCCCGCCTTCGAAGCTAGGGGTTGATGATTTAAATGTGCATACGAATCCTCTCTGTGTGTGAGTGTCTCGAGAGTCGACAGAGAGAGAGCCCTACCTACCCTACCTATCTCGAAAAATACCAGATTA
>JAGSMR010000061.1:2082500-2268375 GCA_029286605.1 Sericinus montela | reverse complement strand
TGAACATCTCAGTGATATAATAGACTTTACTTACTCGACCTTGGCTTGAAGAATTCACCAAATTTATACTAACAAAGCTGTTGCCCAAATCTTTTCGGACTGCCAAACTCTAATGTTGCATTCCTCTGGCAACACTACATGTACAAATTAAGTTGCAACATATTGATTTAGTAATACAGAATGACATATAAAGCATAACGTAATTTAAATAAATGTAATATAACCTCTTAATTAATAAAGGTATAGTACGTAGATAGATAATTATAAATCAATAACAGATCATGATAATGTATGTGTTAAGGTTTCTCGCTGAAATGCGGAAATAACTAAAACACTCCGCCGGTCGTACAAAAGCATTTTAATTGCATCAAAACTTCCTCCTCTTCAATATCTCCGGGCGCCAGTGGACGGGGTGCGTCTCTTCCGAGGCGGAGTGGTCCTCGCGGTAGATCTTGACGGTCTTGTCCGCCTCCGTGGTGACCAGCCGCGACCCCGACCGGTCGAAGCTCATCGAGAACACGCCCGCCTCCGAGTCCATGGAGCCGGGCTGCACCGGCGCCTGCACGTTTCAAGGATAACCAAATAAATAAATATCCTCACGCAATTCCCAATACAGGGGCAGACAGAGGTCTAGTCTAGACAATTGAGTCCCTTCGACCCACCTTCCATCGAAGATATTATCGGGACAACGTGAGACAGGTGGTGAGCCCGTCGACGTCTTTATGTCCAAGCCAACGATATAATTCGTACGTAAGTTATTGAAAAACCCATTGGTACGAGCCTGCCGCCTGGGGATCGAACTCGGGTATCTTGACTCGAAATTCCGATCACCCAACCACTCGGCTATCGTGACTTGTTACATTTAAAGAAAGAAAGAAAAACATTTATTCACTACAACTTAACAAATCAAATATAATCAAAAATAAATAAATATATATACGTATATAGATAGGAACAACATCACATACATTGCTCCGATCCCAATGTAAGATGCTAAAGCACTTGAGGTATGGGAATCGGAAACAACGAAGGCACCACATACACCCTAGACCTGAGAAAATGTAGAAAAAGTGGTTTTTCTACATTGACCCCGGTCGGTAATCGAACCCGGGACCTCGCGATGGCGACACCTTGAAAACCGGAGTTTACGCCACTCGTCCACGGAGGACGTCAACATGTTGCTAGTTAATAATTTTTATATACAAATATATATATAATCATTAATTAAGGTAGATCTGGTAAGTATCACAAGAAAAGTAATAGAAAATGAAAAATAGAAGAAAAAAATTTGTACCGAGCACATAATGCAGTCTAATTGTAAAGGAGTGGAAATATTTTTGGGTGTGATTTCAGAAATACATAACAAATCAACAAAGGACTTCGATTATATCCAATTATCTAAGTCATCGCGACGTGAGCCGAGTGGTTGGGTGATCGGAATTCGAGTCAGGAGACGATCGGAGTTCGATCCCCAGGAGGTATTAAAATGATAAAAACTTATTTGAGATTTATATCGTTGGCTTGAACGTAAAGACGGCGACGGGCTCACCACCTGTCACGTTGTCCCATAAAATGTCTTCGGTGAAAATTGGGTCCGTCGAAGGGACTTAATTGTAAAGACTTCTCATTATATACCTATATATATCTTACTACTTATTCTTATTATATGTACACGTGTAGCGCACTCACCTGCAGCCTCTGGAAGTTGTAGCCGGTGCGCCAGTCCCAGAAGTGCATGGTGCCGTTATCGCCACCGCTCACCAGCACGCCCTCGGGGTTCACCGCCATGCAGTTGACGATGGCGTTGTGCCCGGACAGGTTCTGTATGAACCTGCCCTCGGGACACCTCCACTGCTTTATGTTGTCGGGCGACGCCGACGCGAAAGTGTACTGAGTGGGATGGATCACTATGGAGCGCACGGACTTCTTGTGGTTGGTCAGGGTGCACATAGATTTACCGGCGGCAAGGTCCCACAGTCGGATCGTGGAGTCGTGGGAGCCGGTTATGATCTGTGGGACGGCAGCGGGTTGTGCTTTGAGTGTTATTGAAGAATACGGAAAGACCAGTTGTCACGGGCGGAATGGACGATGGATTTATATTGTCTTATTGATTTTTAAAGGATATTTATGCTGAACTTTTATGTCATTAAAGAGAAAAAAGTTGAAATAATAAATACAGTTAAAAATAAATATGCTTCAAAAATCAATAAAAATTGCATAATAAAAATTAAAATTTGGCGTTATCGTATTGATAATTCCTAACTGAAAAGTCAGGATTATCAAATTGTCACTTGCAAACGGGGTAACAGATGGCGCCGATGCCAATAAACAAGGCACAAGTAATATAAAGAGAGTACAGAGTTAAACTTGAGGATCGAACTCGGGTCTCTTGACTCTAAATTCCAACCACCCAAGCACTCGGCTATCGTGACGTGACGTTATAGTAACCTATACAAGAAACTATGAGCTTACCTTAATATTGGCTTGGTAATTAAATGTCAGTGTGCACGTTGGGCACACTGGGCACACTGGGCACACTGGGCACACTGGGCACGGTACGTACCGCGGCGGCGCTCGCGAGCCCCGCGCGCGCCACGGTGCGCTACAACGGGCCGCTGGGGGGCGCGCGCGGGCTGTGGATCGGCGTGCAGTACGACGAGCCGCTCGGCAAGAACGACGGCGAGTGAGTGCCTTCTGTTACTTACTGCCGAAGCTATCATATTCAAATAAATGTATGGAAACATTCATTCGATGAATTTTATAAAGTCCTTTGAAAATGACAATGGCTACCGAAAGTCGAAACATTAAAAATTATATAAAATAAGTCTACATGGGCTCATTATATATAATTCCCTTTTTATTTTACAATTTTTATTGATTTTTAAAGGATATTTATGCTGAACTTTTATGTCATTTAAGAGAAAAAAGTTGAAATAATAAATACAGTTAAAAATAAATATGCTTCAAAAATCAATAAAAATTGCATAATAAAAATTAAAATTTGGCGTTATCGTATTGATAATTCCTAACTGAAAAGTCAGGATTATCAAATTGTCACTTGCAAACGGGGTAACAGATGGCGCCTATGCCAATAAACAAGGCACAAGTAATATAAAGAGAGTACAGAGTTAAACTTGAGGATCGAACTCGGGTCTCTTGACTCTAAATTCCAACCACCCAAGCACTCGGCTATCGTGACGTGACGTTATAGTAACCTATACAAGAAACTATGAGCTTACCTTAATATTGGCTTGGTAATTAAATGTCAGTGTGCACGTTGGGCACACTGGGCACACTGGGCACACTGGGCACACTGGGCACGGTACGTACCGCGGCGGCGCTCGCGAGCCCCGCGCGCGCCACGGTGCGCTACAACGGGCCGCTGGGGGGCGCGCGCGGGCTGTGGATCGGCGTGCAGTACGACGAGCCGCTCGGCAAGAACGACGGCGAGTGAGTGCCTTCTGTTACTTACTGCCGAAGCTATCATATTCAAATAAATGTATGGAAACATTCATTCGATGAATTTTATAAAGTCCTTTGAAAATGACAATGGCTACCGAAAGTCGAAACATTAAAAATTATACAAAATAAGTCTACATGGGCTTATTATATATAATTCCCTTTTTATTTTACAATTTTTATTGATTTTTAAAGGATATTTATGCTGAACTTTTATGTCATTAAAGAGAAAAAAGTTGAAATAATAAATACAGTTAAAAATAAATATGCTTCAAAAATCAATAAAAATTGCATAATAAAAATTAAAATTTGGCGTTATCGTATTGATAATTCCTAACTGAAAAGTCAGGATTATCAAATTGTCACTTGCAAACGGGGTAACAGATGGCGCCTATGCCAATAAACAAGGCACAAGTAATATAAAGAGAGTACAGAGTTAAACTTGAGGATCGAACTCGGGTCTCTTGACTCTAAATTCCAACCACCCAAGCACTCGGCTATCGTGACGTGACGTTATAGTAACCTATACAAGAAACTATGAGCTTACCTTAATATTGGCTTGGTAATTAAATGTCAGTGTGCACGTTGGCCACTGGGCACACTGGGCGCGCTGGGCGCTTTAGGCACACTGGGCGCTTTGGGCACGCTGGGCGCGGCACGCACCTGCGGCTCGGCGGGCTGGCAGGCGAGCGCGGCCACGGTGTCGCCGTGGCCGGTCAGCGTGTGCACGTTGGCCTTGGTGCGCACGTCCCAGACGCGAGCGGTCGCGTCCCGGCCGGCGGTCACCAGCACGTCGATGGTGGGGTGCAGCGCCAGCGTGTACACGGCCGACAGGTGCCCGTGGTAGTGGCGTATCACCTGCCATCGGATCGAATCGTACATTTGTCGAAATGAGAATATACATTTCTTTTAATCTGCCACCGTTTCGTATCGAGGTACCTAAAGGAGAAGATACAGGTGAAATAATCTCAACTTGACCCTATCGCATAAATTATAATTAACTTACAAGTCACGATAGCCGAGTGGTTGGGTGGTCGGAATTTCGAGTCATCAGACCCGAGTTCGATGCCTAGTTGGTAGGCTCGTGACAATGGGTTTTAAAAGAAAAAAACTTATGTACGAATATCGTTGGCTCGGACATAAAGGCGGCGACAGACTCACCACCTGTCACGTTGTGCCGAAAATATCTTCGGTGAAAGGTGGGTCGAAGGGACTTAATTGTCTAGACTAGACCTCTGTATTGGGAATGGCGTGAAGACATTTATATTTATTTATTTATTAATATTATTTATTTACTTATCGAAATAAGAATATACATTCGCTTATTGATTGTCATCTTTTAATCTGCCACCGTTACGTGATGAGGTTCCTAAAGGAGAAAAACAGGTGAAATAATCTCTGTAGGTATCCTCGTTTGCTGGTTATTTTTTTTATTTTCTTTTTAGTTTATACTAAAATATGATGTAAGTTTTAATTGTGTTATAAGTTTTTGATTTAAATGGTAGGTACTTTTTTTACTTTGTTTTGTAATGAAGTAAATTTATGTAGATATTTTGATATTTGTAAAATGACACTTCCGTCTGTAGTGTTATTACGACATATAAATAATCAGAACAGTCCCGATGTTTTATTTAATATTCAAAACATATTTATATGTTAGTCTTGCAGGGATAAATTATAACTTTAAAAATCTTTCAACTTGTCCCCATCGCATAAAGGATAGTTAACTTACAACAAAAAAATGTCTACCTAGAATCCACAATGTATTAGGTTGCAACAAATTATCAATTTTCTACTGAAAAAGATTTTTTTTGAAGTAGTATTTTGTTCTGCTGTAAATTTATGTAGAATATGTACTTGCTATTTTTAGTCGCTAACAGTTAGGTCTGCAAAGTTTGTTCATTTTAAAATTACCTAATAATAATATCTCCACTGACCATAATTATATCACTGACCTTATTATATTCCAAGTCCCAACATTTGACCTGTCTGTCTTCACCGCAACTAAATAGGTAAGGGTGTCGTGGCGATACCTCTAAACCTGTAAAAAAAATTATTTTATTTGATAATAGAAAGAAAGAAAGTAGATTTATTCGTTGCCACATAACAATACATATAAAATTAATAGGTAAAAATTACAAATTAAAACCAAACAGTATCCAACTCTGCATATATGCTGTAGTAGTACTGCTGCAGCGTTATTATTCTGCCGATGCCATTAAAACGGTATCAAACACATTTAAAATTTTTAATATATATAATAAAGAATGTTCTAGCTGTAACTTTGTATCTATTCAATAGAAATACCTAAGGTTTGTATTTATTTGGACTTTCAAGCGACTATAACCTTCACAGTAAAAAACTCACTAATCTTAATACTCTTTGACAAAGTTATAATTTTTAAAAGTAATAACTCACCTCTGACTGTGCTCACATGTCCCGTAAGTGATACTTTTAATTTACCAGTTGCTAAATCCCAGATCTTAATAACCCTGTCAGCGGCACCTGCAAAGATTAAAGAATTGCTTTACACTAATCAAATAACACACAAAATTGATTACACTAACCATACATGATTAAGGAAATATTTATAACTAAGAAAATATTTATAACTAGCTGCCCCTCGCAACCTAACCCGTACTTAATTCAGAACCCTAATTATGTTTCTAAATTTGAGCGGCAATAGCCTAATGGTTTAGGGTGCGGACTGCGAAACGTGACGTCGCAGGTTCGGGCCCCGCCATTCGACTATTGACGTAAACCAACTCCAGACACAAGCATTGCAGCTTAATTGGAGTGGTTAACAGGAATACTAGTAATGTTATAGCATAGCTAGTATACTTTTAAAAAAATTAAATAAAAAGTAGCCTATATTACTCATTACAACCTTAGCTTTCCGTCAGTGAAGGTCCTGTTAAAATTGGTCCAGCCGCAGACAGAAAAAAATTGTAAAAAATGTTATTTTTGTGCATGTACCATATATATTCATATACATATAGTAAAAAACTTAAAAGCAATATTACAAACAGCCACTTCAATTTTATTTATTTGTATAGATGATATTATACATTATTGTATAATGTACAAATTTTGTCCTTTCATTTTTCACCTACTTAAGTCTTATGATAATTTTCATTACATTAATTAACCATAACAACCTCACTATTTAGCATTAAGTTGTATTTTAAATTTAATTTTGTTGCTTTTATCTTTTCTTTTTACTCATAGCCACATTTATCACATTCAGACAGCTTTACGCCATCTGACTAAAGAAGCACTACCGGCAATCAATGGTCGAGTTGCTAAAATGCTCCTATGTCTGAATAAGCCCCAAATTCGGAATGTAACTAGTGCATTAACTGGTAATGGTCAATATAACAAACATCTGTTTAATTTAGGTGTCACTGACAGCCCTCTGTGCCGAGTGTGCATGGAGGTTGAAGAGACGGTGGCACATGTCTTATTGGCGTGTCCAACAATACAGGGCCAATCATCTCAGTGCACCAAGTTCTCTCCCCGAGGTTACTGGTAACCTCAAAGGGCTGCTGGGCTTCCTTGAGGAGCTGGGTTGACTCAAGTAAGCTTAGCTTCCTACCCATACGCAAAATACGCGCTAGGACGTGGAAATTAGCCCACCTAATCTAATCTACGCCATCTGAATGTGGTTAATATGACACTGATCTCACATTAAACATTTATGGACCTAGACACCTATATTTTACATTAAATGCCTGTGGATGATACATTATTTTTAGGTTAGTTAATTGACTCAGGCGTTACTTTGCGGAAATTCATTGTAAAGTAGTTATTTAAAAAATTACTTCGCAACATTCCGCACGCAAATATAAAAACAAAATCTCTCTTCTCTTTGGACCAGGTAACAAATACCTTTTTTATTTTTATTATATTAAAAAAACTAAGCAATTGAGTACCACAATAGGCTAGTGCAATTTGCCCAAATGTCATCATATATTGCAAAAAGCGCAATATGCTGAACACTTTCTTCAAATTAAGAACACTATCAACCAAACAAAGCAAACTCAATCAAAATTGTTTAATTAGTTTACTACCTACAATGCCACATAACATTTAACTTATAATACCCCGTTTTTGACATTGGGTGTTAAAAAAATATTTAAAAGCATTTAATACAGTTTGTGAGCTCACCTGTTGCAAACCACTCATTGCCTGGCTCGACTGCAACGCACCTCACCCAACCCAAATGTCCAGAAATCACTCGGAACAGCTTCCAAGGAGCATGCCATTTAGGACGGGGTGCAGCAGGTGGTCTACGTGGTACAATGGCAGTAGGCCCCGCTGCTGTGGGGCCTTGGGCTCCGGTGGTAGGAGCAACCACTGTTCCAGGATTATAAGGCAACATGGCTCCATCCGATCCAAGTGCAGCAGATTCTGCCATTTCTGTTGATCAATCATTGTATCTTAATATTTAAAAAAAAATTACAATAGCCAAGTGGTTGGAAGATTGGAATTAGAGTCGTGACATCCCGAGTTTGTCCAAAATTCCACATTGTCTCAAAAAATATCTTCGGTGGAAGGTGAGTTGAAATTACTTAATTGTCTAGACCTCTTTCTACCCCTGGTATTGGGAATGCTGTGAAGATATTATTATTACACTATTTAAACAAATTGAATAAGTAATAATGCAGTATAAAATCTCTTTATATAGAACCAAGTGTTGTTATTGACTGATTAATAATTTTTTCTTTTATTTCTCACCACCTGTCACATTGTCTCAAAAATGTCTTCGGTAGAAGTTGGGTCAAAAGAATTTAATTGTCTAAACTGTGTGACTGTGACTCTGTCTACCCTTTTATTGGAAATGGTGTGAAGATATTTATTTTTTCTTTAATTTCAAATGAACCTAATTTAATTGTTGCGAGTATCATATCCCTCAAGCATTATTATAAGTTATCTATACACCAGACAGTGTTCATTTTAGTCCAGTAACAAATTAATTTAAGGTTATGCTGTTATATAAACATATGTGAGCTAAGATAGCTTCCATTTTTGCTCTCAAAGGCTTTAGAGCCTTCAGGCTAGTTATTATACAGGCGCTCAGTTTTATATGGAAACGCAACAGAGGTTACACTGGTTATCAGAGATGGAAATTAATAAGAGTACTAAGGCAACATAGTCTACTTCTTGGCAGATGGTATATTTCACTGCTTTCAACAGCTGAATTTACCAGGGTATTTAAAAAAAATCTAAAAGTGGTGCGACAATCTAAAAATATTACTATTTCTTTAGAGCACTATGTCTAAAAGCTTTTTAAAAAAATTGGAAGATGTACATAACTTTAAGTAATCACAGTTTTAAAAAGATGTATATATAATATATCTTTTTATAAAAGCCACAATAGCTGAATGGTTCGGTGATGAGGATTTGAGTCAAGAGACCAAGTTTGGTCCCCAAGGCTCACACCAATGGATTTATTCAAAAACTTAGGTACAATTTATATCCTCTGTTTGGACATAAGGACAGCGATGGGCTCACCACCTGTTACATTGTCCCAAAAACATCTTCAGTGGAAGGTGGGTCGAAAGGACTTAATTGTCTAAACATGTCTACCCTCTGAGAATGGTGTGAAATTCTAAAAAGATGCTGTTTAAATATAAGTTAATACCTGTATCATGTGGAGTTTCTGGTCGGTTCAGTGCTTCATGCTGTTTTATGGCCTGCGCTTTTTCAACTGCAGACATCACCTGTCCATAACTGTCACGAGCCTTTACATTCTTTAAAATTTTCTCTCTGTAGAAGAACATGTTAAAGGTATGATATGTGGTAAGTAAAACATGAGAAATATCTCTGAATGTCTAGCATATGGAACTTATATATGGCAAGAAACAAATAATCATTTTGTTCACTTTTGTGAGTGGTAGTCTTTTTTTTTATTCTTCATTGTTCTGGGTATGCCTTCAATTTATCTCAAAAGTTTATTGTGTATCATTTGCAAAAGTGAAGAACGAATGTTTTATAAACTTACGCTTTTTCATCGATCGGCGGTAATACGTTGTGATTAGCGAGAAACATATCATGAGATCTTTTTAAAGATCTAAACACTAGCGTGTGTACAGAATGTTTAATTACTTCGTCTGTCATTTTTATTTTATCTTACGTCTATTTTCGCATAATAATAATTTTGATTAACGTAATCACGTATTGATACTTAAGTTAATAATCAAATAAATATTTCAAACTAGGCAAATAAAAATAATACTAAACAAACTAACGATGTACCGCTATAATCAGTTCAACTTATGGACTGTCAATGTCAAGTTGTCAAATAGTGGTGGGCATTTTAGAAAGCATTGTAGGGAGGTGAAATTAGACTTTTTGATTTGAAGCCTATATAGCGAATAAGCTACATATTTGACTATAGCGAATAAGCTACAATAATAATCTTCTAAGTTTTTTTTCTAGAACGAAAAACATACCTAAAAGTACAAGAAAATAAACAATTTAATCTTTTTCTTTTATAGATTTTTAAGACATATTGCACCTATGACAAGAAAATTTTCAAATTCGTAATAAATATTTAAGTGAAAATAATTCATAAATTTATTGTCTATAAATTTTTGTTAACTACTTGTTAGCAGTGTGGTATTGGCGATAAAATATGCCCCCTTTCTTACAATGGGTGTCGTAAGAAGGTGACAAAAGTTATGCCAAATATTCCATACAGTAGGGCTATTTTTTCTTCACTGTACTTTTACAGACTGTTATGTGTATTTCTGTATGCATATAAACGAATAGAAAATTATTTTAATGTATTTTAAAACCACACATAATCTTGCAATTTTTTGATTCACAATTAATGAGATCAAAAAATTATCTATTGCATTATTTTGCGGAGAACATAGACAGGCTCTGCATTTGTAAAACGGTAGGTTTTTTTTTCAATACGGTTTTAAAAAAGTGTTTGGGGTTGGGTCGCTTCTTTGGGATATATATTTACTGTTGATAGTTTGAGTCCGTGTTTTGAATCCTATCCGAAACCAACGTTTGTCCCACATGAATTGATTTTGGATTCGGCAATATCACGTTGTGCCATGTATGTCTGACATGATATCTTTCTTTCTTTTTTCTTGCGGGTAAGCCTCACAGTAAAGTGAGACTATGTGCACAATTGAAATACTGGACGAAGTTTCCGAATGTAGATAATATTTGTTTTTTTTGTCACCATACTTTGAAAATCATGCAATTAATTAAATAAAGTTAATTAATTAAATAATTAAATAAAGTTATCTTTTTCTGCCTTCCCAGATTTTGAGTACGTTTCACCGAAGTTTGATAATAGATTAACTTTCATTACACTAGTTTTCAAAATGTTAAAGAAGTTACAAATGTACGCCAGATGTGCGTTCATGTACTAGTTACTTTTCCATGTTAAAATTAATAATCAACTAATTTGAAATACATAATACATCCTGGATTAACAGATGGGCGAATTCTTATTGTTAAATATATTAAACCTCAGGTAGTAATTAAAAAAAATTGACATGAGTGATGATCAAGATCATTTAATGTCAGTACAAATTTTTTTAACAAATTATTCTAACGATTTTATCAAATCGGAATGAGCGTAGTATTTCCTTCAATTTAATTAAAATCAATCGAATTAGAGAGGATACTTATTTAAGATAAGAATATAGACATCGATATTTTTAAATCTAAGCGAGGTTAACAGCTATTTTAATTCGAGAGGCAGTGACTAGAAATTTATTATTTTACTGTTACTGTAACATGTACACACAATATATACTATATACGTGTATAAGTACTCTAGGATCATCTAAGATTTATAGTACTAAATGTGTATTTTACATTCAAGGTTGCTAAATATAAGTAATTTAAAGTATAAAATAAATCTATAAATTATCATTTTACAGTTTTCTCTTAAAAATAAATATCAATAATATTATAGAATGATGCTTTAAATATCAGATAAGAGTAACTAAGATATCATTTGGTAAGAGGTAATTTGTGTGAGATAACCCATCAACAAAATCAAAACACGACTGAATAAAAAATAGATTTTTTGCAGTTTTTTAAATTCAGTTGACTCATATTTCAGTTTATGGTTATGTCTTATTTAAAATTGAAATATCAGCCCTTCATAGCTGCACATTTTATTTGGTGTTAAATAAATTAAAATAAATATGTCAGAAGGAAATAAACACATTAAATATATAAAGCCAACAAAAAAGCCCTTCTATAGTGTCAACCTAATTTCGAACTTTATACAAAAATTACTGCTGACAACATAGAACTACCGTGCTTTATAGTTTTTGTTACAAAAGAAACATAGGTACAAGTTATCTGATCTAGAGAATTGCATTTATTTACATTTACCACACATATTTAACTCATAATATTTATGTAAACCTGCCTGTACATACCTAAATTCAATTGCTTCGTTTTACAATCGTTTTATATAAAAGTTAAAATGTATGTAACTTATTTGATATGACTTTGTTTAATCGCATTATTTTTGATGCAGTTACAAAATTGAGTAAAAACTTCTTACTAACTTCTAAGTAACTATCTTTAACCAGTGTAATAAAGTGTAATAAAATACAAAATCAAAACAGTGGCAACAATAAATGTTTACACTTTTATAAGAATAACGCTGTTAATTGGTAATTTTGTTTTTTTCTACATAGGCAAATCGATATGAAAAAACACTCGAGTCAAAAATCACAAAACAGACTATTGAAAAAAAAATGACAACACTACTCTCACATTACTTAAATCTAAAACTGTATGATATAAATGTTATGTATAAATTTAGGGTGTGATCTTTAAACGAGTCGATCAACGTTGGTGTCACCAATCGATTGCCACTCGTAATCAATATCGGTTGAATCGGCGACGGAAAATACCGCGCCACCCTCACTTCAGATGGCCGATTTCTCCGAGTTGTTAGCATCGCTGACGCGTCTCGAGTGCGGGGCGCGTCTCAGAGTTCTGGGCTGCAGGTTCAGAGGTGGAAGGTTCGGTCTCTCGATTCTAGTGGGCGAGGAGACCAACGGCCTTGTTCTGCGTAGGGTCTCCATTCCGGTACGGAAGTACTCTTCGGTTCTGTCGGAGTAGCTCTCGATCAAAGGCGCTGGATCTTCGTATTCAACATTGAAGTGACGGGTTATGGCCAGATCTTCGGGCGGTCCGAGCTTGTACAGTGGTGGTTCGACGCACTCGTAGTGATGGTCTTCGGTCTCGTCGTGCGGGTAGGTGTCCGCGACGAAGTGGCGCGTGCCTCTGGGGGTCAGCGCGGCCCAGAGCACTCGGGAGTCCAGAGCGGCACTGCCATACAGAGCGTTGGAGCCACCCGCCTTACCTGTCCCACTTTTACATCCACCCCGCGCTCTGTGAGAAATTATAAAGATTGAATAAAATAAATAAATATCTTCACGCAATTCCTAATACAGGGGTGGACAGAGGTCTAGTCTAGACAATTTATTTAGAAAGAAAAAAATATGTTAAATTTCAAGGTCAAACATTAAAGCGTCAACATCCTAATGGTTTAGGGTGCGGACTGCGCAACAGAACGTCGTAGATTTGAGTCCGCAACTCCACAAAATAAAATAAGTTATAAAATAAATATCTTCACAATTCCCAATACAGGGGTAGACAGAGGCCTAGCCTAGACAATTAAGTTCCTTTGACCCTCCTTCCACCGAAGGTATTTTCGGGACAACGTGACAGGTGGTGAGCCCGTCGCTGTCTTTATGTCCAAGCCAACGACATAATTCGTACATAAGTTTTTTTTTTGAAAAACCCATTGGTACGAGCCTGCCACCAAGGGATCGAACTCAGGTCTCTTGAATCGAAATTCTGGCCACCCAACCACTTGGCTATCGTGACTTATAATGAGATTGTACTATAATTTTTATATAGCAGAGTGGTGGGGTGATTGGAATCGAATCAGGTGATTCGAGTTTGAACCTCAGGAGGAAGACTCGAGATTAATGGTTTCTTTCTCCCTCTCTCTCGAAACTAAGATTTGTGTCGGTGACTTGGATATTAAGACGGCGATAGGCTGTAACGTTATCCCAAATACGAACCAGTGAAATTGGGTTGGAAAAGGTCTCAAAGGAAGTCTTGACCATCTCCGAAGCTTGAAATAAAATACTTTATTGAGAAAATATTACACAAAGCTTAAATACTCACCACGTGTCACGTTGTCCCAAATAAGCTTCTGTAGAAAATGTGTTGGAATCACCTTGTTTACATATATTGCTTATATATTCTAACGAAAACATACAGACACATACAGCAAGTGGATGATTTAACTCTTCAAAATCTAGTAAATTGCTCGAGTTTGTGAGTTTGGGCCTCGAAATATATTTCTCAAGTGCGTTTATTAGTTGTTATTTCAAGTATTTAATTAAATATTCACGAAAATTCTCGTACTGAAGTAGACAGAGATCTAGACAATTAAGTCCTTTAGACGCACTTTTTAATAAAATACAATTTAGGACAACGTGATTTGAAGGGGCTACTCACTCTCTACATTTCAATAGAAATAGAGCCAGCAGCGCAGCTATGCAGAGGACTGCGATGCAGCATGTGATGAGGACCAGGAACCAAGTGTCGTCGTACCCGGCAGGTTCTGGAACAAACATTGTACTCCGAATATGATGACCGCCGTGGACGAGTTGCATATGCAACGGTATTCCATGGTGTTGCCATCTCTGCCAGCTCAGAAGGCCCGGATTCAAAAGAAAACAAGCGTAAAGCACTTGTGTTAGGTTGTTATTGAATAATTACCTCGCACCATTCCGCGTGCAAATATAAAATAGGTATATGTTACCTGGTCCGAAGAGAAGAAGTGCACCACCCTCTCTCCCACAGATGCGTGCACTAATTCTACTATCTGCACTACCACCACTACACTCAAACCAGGTAGCACACGTGTTTCGCCTCAAAACTTACTCAGAAGAACTTTACAATGAATTTCCGCAAAGTACCGCCTCAGTCAATTAACTAACTTGTGTTAGGGTTGATAATTACTTTGGGATTAGAACTACTATATAATGTTGTCTCTGTCCACGTATGTATATAACTATATAAGTATGTATGTGTATAAATATTTATTTATAAATAACTTCACGCCTTTAGCAATACAGGGGTAGAAAAAGCTCTAGACAATTAAGTCCTCCTACCGGATATATTTTATTCACATATGGGAAGGGAATAAGTAAAAGTTTGTACTTTTAAATCGTATTTTTTCCTACAACTGCTCTTTACGAATATTGTGATGTACTAACATTGCGACAACTTTATATTCTTCAAATAGTTCTAACGCAGAATCCAAAACTGAAATGCGAACCTGAACACTTACTAAAACGTAGAAAGTATGTAATCAGTGATATCTCATTATACAAAACAACTTTGTCACATAACTTTATAAGTTTTTTGGGACCTTTTGGGACCTTATATTTAAAATCAAGTCAACAAATAAACTTAGTTATACTCAGATAAAACTTTAAGCTACTATGCTACCGATTGCTAAAGTCGAATACTTCGTAAAACTTCTGTTTAATTTTTTTCTACAAATAAATAAATAAATATAAATTGTACATAAATTTTGAAAAAAAAAAACAACATTGGTACGAATCTTCCACCTGGGGAACACTAATAGAGTCACGGTTTATTTTTTTTTTTATTTTAATAACTGTCAAAGAACTCACCATGCCGGGGCAGCTCATGATACTCGACGCCAGGGAATAGTGCGTTGACTTCGTTGTTGTGCTGCGGCGTGCACTTGGCGGCCTTACAGGGCGGCGTTAGGTTGGCAGCGCTTGCCAGGAAGGCGGGCAGCGGTGGCGGCGGCATCCGGGCTATCGAGTCGGGCGGCGGGCCCAGCGCGAGGCATTCCGATCCGCATGACATGCTAACAACGAAAAAGTCTAGTCGTTTAGTCAGTTACGCTATAAAATATTACACATTAACAAATAAATATCTTCACGCAATTCCCAATACAGGGGTAGACAGAGGTCTAGTCTAGACAAATAAGCCCCTTGCCACCTGCCACAATGTCCCAAAAATTGTCTTCGGTGGAAGGTAGGTCGAAAGGACTTAATTGTCTCGACCTCTGTCTACTCCTGTATTGGAATGGCGTGAAGTATTTTTTAATATTATGCGTTCGCTCTAAGTTTGCATATTCAATACATTTTCCTGTGTGGGTCTGCCAGAAGTTATATATACTGGGGCAAGTTTCAAACTAATAAGCAGGTTATTTCTTCTAGACCAGGAATAGAACTCCGGTTTCTTGACTCGAATTCCGATCATCCAAACACTGGGCTATCGTCTTACACATAATATATATGCAATTTAATATTTAGAAGTATAAATAATTTCAAATATTTTTATTTTGTATTATTATTATTATAATACAAATCAAAAATTTTTCAAATAAAAATTAAGCTGTTATACATATGCGTAAAACATTCGTCGAAGTCAAAGAACGAAAAGTGGTAGTGTAAAAATCAAAATGTAAATAAATATAAATAAAATAAAGAAATAAATAAATAGCTTCACACAATTCCCAATAGTAATTCCCAGGGGTAGACACAGGTCTAGTCTAGACAATTAAGTCCCTTCGACTCCTTCCACCGAAGATATTTTCGGGACAACGTGACAGGTGGTGAGTCCGTCGCCGCCTTTATGTCCAAGCCAACGATATAATTCGTACATAAGTTTTTGAAAAACCCATTGGTACGAGCCTGCCACCTGGGAATCGAACTCGAAATTCCGACCACCCAATCACTCGGCTATCGTGACTTAAATATCAAAAAAAAATATCAAATCATAAATATCAAACAAATATTAGCATTCTGGACACGGGTATCGAATTAGTGTCCTGATTCTGGTTTTGATTACTTAACCTTTCGACCATCTTTCGACCCGACGCGTTCATATATTGTACGCCACAGGAAAATAATTAAAAAAGAATGAAATTAAATATTTAAATATACATGAATACGTTCTTAATAATATATATACTTATTATTTTAACAGACAAATTATTAATTATTCATCATATATAGAAATTATGGGATAGTCTAACTCACATATGTTTTTTTATATTTTTTTGCACAAAACACAGCACTTTACAACGGTTTTAAGTTACACTTGCAGAGGAATTGGTCCAGGGATGAAGGGCGCAGGCGCGGACTTCTACTGTAGTTTTGCCAAACAATGCTTT
The DNA here is from genome assembly GCA_029286605.1 of Sericinus montela. NCBI lineage: Eukaryota > Metazoa > Arthropoda > Insecta > Lepidoptera > Papilionidae > Sericinus > Sericinus montela. The sequence goes on along the minus strand of JAGSMR010000061.1, from coordinate 2,251,685 downwards.
ACCGTAGAGTACACTGAAAAATCCGTATTCATTGGTGATTGTGTACTAAAATGGCCGTAACTGTTAAAGTTGAGGCAGCAATGGACGTCTAGTATTTTATTGTATAGTTATCTTTTGGAGCCGTTGTATGGGGTAGGTTATTGATTCGCGCAAGCGCGGGAAAGGATTTTGCGACCCTCACAATAATGCTTAACCGTTTTAAGCGGGAGTCTGCTTGTCAATAGCTGTCTCTGTCTCTCGTTTAAGTATCGCGTTAAAATTAATAACATGATAAAAGTTGTAAAGAATTGTATGGCTTATTATGAGCAGACATGCTTCATTAGTCTTTGGACACATTCAAATGCTCCTCCTCTGCCTAGGAGTCATCTGGATTAGTACCATATTCTTATATATTTCAATGCCAAATGGCATTAAAACTACTAGTATTATAAGACATTACTATTATGTAAATATTTACATAGATAGGGGCAACATTACATACATTGCTTTGATCCCAAAGTAAGAAGTTATTCGTAAAGCAGTTTTGTAATGGAATTCCACAAATACCTAGACCCGAGACAACAAAATGATTATCATCGATACGTTCGGGAATCGAACCTCAGAACTGGTTGTTACAATAGCCGAGTGGTTGGGAGATCGGGAATAGCGGCGAAAAATTTTTCAAAATCTATATACGATTTATTTAACTTATATCGTTGGGTTGGACATAAAGACCTCGACTACTGGTCACTACCAGTTACGTCATCCAAAAATATGTCTTCGCTGAAAATTGAGTTCGAAAGGACTTATTTGTCTGTCGACCCCAGTATCGGAAATAGCGACAAAAATAATAATAAAAAATATTCACAAAATAGAAGATAAGCGTAGTAGACGCTCCTATTAAAAATCCTCTAAAAAAATAAAATAATATATCTTCACGCAATTCCCTATACAGGGGTAGACAGAGGTCTTGTCTAGACAATTAAGTCCCTTCGACCCACCTTTCACCGAAGACATTTTCGGGACAATGTGACAGGTGGTGTGGCCCGTCGCCGTCTTTATGTCCAAGCCAACGATATGATTCGTACATAAGTTTTCGAAAAACCCATTGCTACGAGCCTGCCACCTGGGGTTCGAACTCGCGTCTCTTGACTCGAAATTCCAACCATCCAACCACTAGGCTATCGTGACTTTTTAAATAATATAAATAAAATTCCTCTAAAAATCTAATTAAAAAAATAAAGTAAAAAACAGCAGCCTGTAAATGCCCACTGCTGGGCAAACGCTTTCCCTCAAATATTTGAGACTGAAATTAAAAAGAGGAAGAAAGAAAAAAAAGAGGAACGTCCGCTCCACTGCTCCAATACGCTTTGTCACAGATGTCTTCGAAAAAATATCAAATCAAATCAAATAATTCGTTCATCGATAAAATTAAGTTATATTTCATCCATCGATCGTCATTTTTGAATCTACCATGTCGTTTAATAATGAGGTTCCATATTTATTTCAAATATAATTAAATTTAGTTTTAGAGCGGCAATAGCCTAATGGTTTAGGGTGCAGACTGCGAAACATGACGTCGCAGGTACGGGCCCCGCCATTCGACTATTTTCGTAAACCACCTCCAGACACAAGCATTGCAGCGTAATTGGAGTGGTTAACAGGAATACTAGTAATGTTATTCGGCATTGCTAGTATTCTTTTTTTTAAATCTAAGTGAGGTTATATTTTGTTATGTCATTTCTGAGATGCACAGGTTTCCTCAATATATTTTCCTTTATCGTCAAGTTCACTGAATAAGTGTTGCCGACCCGGGAATCAAACCCGGGAAAAATCGCATGCTCTAGAAAGCGTCACTCACGCCCTGACTGCTTGATTCTTCTTCTACTCTACAGCCTATCAAGAGTCCACTGCTGTACAGGCCTCTCCTAGAATTCACCACAAAGAACGGTCCTCAGCCACCTGCATCCATCGACTCCCTGTAACATTTTGCAGGTCGTCACATCTACATTTAGGCTAGCACCGCTGTATAATTTACTTTTACTGACGGACAATTACGTCATCGCCTTTGTTGATTTTTGCCGTGTAATGAGTCTTTTGTCTATTGTGTCTGCATAAGGGTATAAAAAAAATAATACCCATATCTTCCCTTAGGTTTCGGCAGAGGCGACAAAGGTTGGAGCCATGACAATATCAGTAGCTATGGACTAATGACGAGATTACACTCCCGAAAAATACCAGAGAAATAAATAGACCTGTGACAGGCAGCAGCGTCTATTGAGCGAGGTGTCTGCTACTGGAATTACCAATTCGCTTGTACCTTAAAAATATCTTCACGCCATTCTCAATACTGGGGTAGACAGAGGTCTAGACAATTAAGCCGTTTCGACCCACCTTACACTGAAGACATTTTTGGCACTAAGAGACAGGTGTTTAGCTTGTCTCTGTCTTCATGTCTAAGTTGACATTATAAATCGTACATAAGTTTATGAAAAAACCCTTTATAATAATAAGTTATGTATAGTTAGTAATTGGTTTGAGACTGGCACTGCGATCACTCAACCACACGATGACCAACTCATTACTGTTTACATCGAATAATTATACCTAGAAAGTTGATAAATTAATTGAAAATTATTAAGTCACTGTTTTGGCCGATTAAAACTATAGTTGGAGGATTCCATTCCGTCTCAAAGAATAAGTATATTACTCGTACGAGCCTAAATCACAGACAGCTTAATGTCATAGACGATATTAATAAAAGAAAAATAAAAATACGTAGAACCGTGTATGAAAAAATTACAGGTGGCAGCACTGTACATTTAGATGTTGTTTGGACTTGACCTAAAGGTCTAGATACCAGGCCATATACTCCAAAAAAATTTTTGTTTGGTTCGCGCGCTTTGGCCGAGTGTGTGCCCGCGCTTTTTGATGTTAAGGACGGTCGGCAAATTATCTATGAACATCAGAATGTAATAATTTGTTATAATCTTGTGTTGTTATTATTGTCTGAACTTCAATTTGTATGCATCAGTGCTCAACGCCATGCTTCGTTGGATTGTGATACGTTTCGGAATCTGAATGCTTTTGTATGCTGTGAAGATGTCCATGGTGAAGTTGCCTGCCCTTGCGTGGACATATATACGCTATGTACCAAGTCAGTGAGCTTTACTTATCTTTATTAAGATGGGGAAAATTCCAGCTACAGAAAGCCAACACTACAGGGCGTTTGATTCCTGTTCCAAAGTCCGACAAACGGCCGAGACATGTACGAAATAAATATATCATATAAATAAATATCTATAAATAAATATCTTCACGCAAATCCCAAAGGGGTAGAAAGAGGTCAAGTATAGACAAATAAGTCCCTTTGATCCACCTTCCATCGAAGATTCTTTCGGGACAACGTGACAGGTGATGAGCCCGTCGCCGTCTTTATGTCCAAGCCATATATAATTCTTCCACCTGTGTATCGAACTCGGGTCTCTTGACTCGTAATTCCGACCACCCAACCACAAGGCTATCTTGACTTCTAAATAATATACTTAATAAATATAGTATTTAATATATAAATTTGAACGACCTTCGTGGACGAGTGGAGTACAGATAGGTTTTTATGGTGTCGCCCGATTTGAGGTTCCGTTTTAAATTCTCGCACGGGTCAATGTAGAAAACCACTTACTTTGATATCAGACCTATGTATGTGATGATGTAACTGACCCCCGCGGCTTAACACGTAACGCGGGACCCTTATTATGTTTCTATAATAAACGAAGCCTATGCTACTCCTTATTACATTAGCCATCTGTCAGTGAAATTCCTGTTAAAATCGGTCTAGCCTTTTCAGAGATTAACCGGAACAGACAGACAGACAAAAATTGTAAAAAAAAGAAATATTTTGTTATGTACCGTATATATTCAAATACATGTAGTAAAAATGGTTATTTAAATGTTAGAAACAGACACGCCAATTTTAGTTATATGTAAAGATTACTATTAGGCGAGTGCAATTCTTTTCCATGTTAACTGTAACCATACCTTATCTCACACTCATCCGTGAACATCATTTCTTGAAAAAGGGGTACAAAGGGGTATAAATACATACATAAGTATAGTTGTTATAATATGTATATTAATATTTATTTGTTATGAATTTCTTTTTTTTTAATTTATACGAATACATTTAAATTTCAAATCATATTAAATTGAAAATACACACAGATATCTTCACACATTTGTACATTTCCTTGTACTCGTTTGATGTCGCAGTCTCAGAGGGATTTAATTAGGTTTCTATTCGTTTGTAGGTTTATGTGGATCTCTGTGCGCGTGGCTTTGAGATGGGGGGGAATTGGATGTCTGCTTCTGATATGCGTGTACTCGAACAGCACAGGAAGGGTTGCCAGCATTTCAGAAACAGTTTTTGTTTTGTTATTATTTTTTATATTTTCACGTATCATTCTGGATAGCCAGAGAGAACAGATTTTCGTAAAAAAGAAAAAGAATGCTATGAACAGAGACATGCTCAGTGCTTCTCCGCGTGATAGAATCCGCAATGATGAGAACCGTAGTAGAACTAATGTAAGAGACATACAATACAAGCAGTAAAGATCAGCGTGCTGAAGTGGCTGACTATTAACCTATGCGGAAAAAAGGTTCTCGAGTGGCAACCTCGTTTATGCAAGCGCAGTGTGTTTCTGGGAGTCGATGGATGCAGGTGGCGGGGGATCGTTCCTTGTGGCGAACTTTGAGGGAGGTCTAAGTTCATCAGTGGACTCTTGATAGAAAGAATAAAAAACCTAAATGTTACGGTCTGACCACGGTTAAAAGTCCACCGCAGGATATAGGTCTGTCCCGTAAGGAGTATTTGTCTAAATTTAACAATACAGATCGTTAATAACAAGCCATCGATATAAATCGTACATATGTTCTGAAGAAATCCGAGGCTAGATCTCCTGGCTTTGCGAAGAGACGTTGCATCTCTTTGCATTTTCTACAAGATCAACTACGGGGAGTGCTCCGAGGAATTGTTCGGAGTCATCCCAGCCGCTGAATTTCACCATCGTACATTACGGCATAGTCAAAAATTTCATCAACACCACCTTCCACCACAGTGCGTTTTTCGCGAAATTTTCTGCCACGCACTTGTACTTTATGGAATGTGCTGGCGACAGCGGTTTTTCCGGACCGATATGACTTAGGGACATTCAAGAAAAGAGCTTATACCTTTCTCAAAGGCCGGCAACGCATCTGCTATTCCTCTGGAATTGCAGATGTTCACGGGCGGCGGTAATCATTTCACGTGTGCCACCTGCTAGTTTGCTTCCCTTGTCTATAGAAAAAGTACTTCTTACGAGCCTACCTCCAGGCGATGGAACTCGGGCCTTGCGCGAATTCCGAGCGCCCAACCGCTGAGCTATCGTGACTTTTGTTTGTTTTGCTAATGATTTTTTTTACCGTATGTTATACGAACGGTTACGAAGGAAAAATCTGGTGGTAAATGTAATGTATATAAAAGCTTGAGAGAACACAAAGAAACGTAACGCAATCTATAAATAACAGTATTCATCAATGAATTCGGTGTATTATCTTAATTCACCCGCTACCTATATAATTATTCTTTATCCTACTATATATATCTACACGCCATTCCAAATACAGGAGGGGGACAGGGGTCTAGACAATTAAGTTGAGTCGACCCACCTTCCACCATTAGTATGAGCCTGTCACCTGGGGATCGAACTCGGGTCTCTTGACTCGAAATTCAACCACTCGGCTATCGTGACTATATCAAATCCTCACGTACGGGAGACGCATATGCAATGCACTTTTACAGACCATTTAAAATAAATGTATAGATAGGGACAACATCACATGCATTGTTCTAATCTCAAAGTAACTAGCTTAAGCACCTTAAAAAGACAAAAAAGAGGATAGCAGCAGAGTTTCTTTGCAAATGAATGTCGTTGTATATTACTTACTTCAACGAGTAAATGATTTGTTTAGATTCTTTTGTCATGAAATTAGATACTACGTAGGTACCCCGAACACCAAAACAGGACAACATAGAAAAAATTGGTTTTCTGCATTGACTCGTCCGGGAATCGAACCCGCGTCAGTGTTGGCGACACCATGAAAACCGGTGTGTACGCCCCACAACTACGGAGATCGCCACTTTAAGATAATGATAAACCTGTATTTCCAAAGAACAAAGAGAGATGACATAATTGTTTATTAATTTTCATGAAAAAGGTCACTCTAGTGTGTATAGTCCGTTTGACAACCTTCATGGATGATTGGCGTATACGCCGGTTTTCATTGTATCGCCAGCTCTGAGGTCTTGGGTTCGATTTCGGACGAATATAGAAAACTTTTTTTCTTCATTTTTTAGGTTTTGTATGTTTGTGTCACCTTCGTTGTTTCTGATCACATAATACAAGTGCTCAAGCTGTTTACTTTGGGATCAGAGCAATGTATGTCATGTTGTCCCTAACTTTGAGTGTATTTAAAAGCGAAAAAGCCGTGAAAGTTTAAATAAAAAAGCAAGTAAGTTGTGGATTAATTTAAATGTAGATTAAAAGCTGGAAAAAAACTTTAAAAAGGCTTAAATTCTATTACGAGTACAGACGAAAAGATATTAACTTCACAAAAAATTTATTTCATTGGCTATTTATTTTGTAGAGCTGGAAGGCCGGGGCTACCATTTTAATTATACGAAGACAACTGGCAACGTTTGATTAATTAGTATTTGGTTGACTTGTCTTTGGGATGAGAAAGAGAGCGACAAGAGAGATAAAGATGGCGGGATAACTTTTAAAATAAGTGTATCTTCACGCAATTCTCTACACGCGAGTAAACAGAGGTCTAAACAATTAAGTCGTTTCGAGTCATTTTTCACCAAAGCTTATTGGAAGAACTTGACAGGTGGTGAGCCTATCGCCATCTTTTTGTCCAAGTTAACAGCATTTTTACTATATATTTATACATACATACATATATATTTACGTAGATATATATTTCTAAATACAATACGACTGGGAATCGAGTACAAACATTCCTATTCATTCCCCGCCGGTTTCGTACCCGCAACCTTTAGCATCGAAGGCAGGGCCACTACCAACTAGGCTATAGGGTAGTTAATGTATTGGAATTCTTATCGATATCTACACGATAGAACCACAATAAGGTTTATATATTCTGAAATAAGCTGAAATGAAAACAAACATTATATAAAATCCGCCATCGCTCTGACGTCAACAAGATGGTCGCCCCATTGATAAAGGATGATGGCAGCCGGCTTACGAAGTGCGCATGCGCGTAGTTACACAGCCATTGATAGAGATTTGTAGAGTGCTTTTATATCGAACGACTCGTTTGGGAACTGATATTAAAAAAATATCTATAGACAGTGGTTCAGACAATAAAGTACTTTTGACCCACCCTTCACCGGAGATTGGGACAACGTGACAGGTGGTGAGCCGTTCGCCGTCTTTATGTCCAAGCAAACGATATAAATGGTACAAAAGTTTTTTAAAAACCGGGGGATCGAACTCGGATTTCTTGATTCGAAATTCCTACCACCCTGCCACTCGGCTATCGTGAATCTAACGTATGATGTAATTGTTAACAGATATATTAGTTATTTATAAACATTTCTAATATTCTAAGTTTTGAGAAAACTCATTGTCACGAGCCCGCCACCTAAAACATGTAAATATCAAGCAAATGGGTTAAGAGCGCAAACCAATCCAGATTAAAATCTAGTTACAGCCTTGCGTCGTGCGTTTGCCGGAATTTGTTCTTTATACCCGCCTTTAATGGGGTAAGAGAGTTCTACCCGTATATAATTTCTCTGAATTTAAATATAAATAAATAAATACATACATAGATAGGGACAACATCACATACAACTCTGATACCAAAGTAAGCATTTGTGTTATGGGATCGGAACCAACGAAGGCACCACAAATACCCAGACCCGAGACAATGTAGAAAAAGAACTTTTGCTCAGACATCGCTACTAGTCCAAAGTCGTCAAAATTAGTTTTATAGGCGGACGAAAAAATCTGATAAATACTAAGAAATTATAAAAAAAAATTGTTTCTCATTATTGACAAACTCCGTCGACGAGTGGACGTACATATGGGCTTTCATGGCGTAGCTCTGAGGTCCCGGGTTCGATTCACGGACGGGTCAAAGTGGAAAACCCCTTTATCTACATTGTGTGGGATTTGGATGATTGTGGTGCCTTCATTGTTCCTGAATCAATAACACTACTGCTTTTGCTGCATACTTTGGAAGAGCAATGTATGTGATGTTGTCCCTATCTATCTATATATGTTTGTATACCTATACAATCTAAAGTGGTAAGTAACTTTTGCAGCACATGGATATCTGCGAACAAATCAATATAATAATTCTATAGAAGCTTAAAATTTAATGCTTCTCCATATACCATCAGATGGTTGTAACATAATTTTTCACTCTACACCTACAACGCAAAAAATTTAGATAGACTATAAACAATTTTTTCCCCTAATCCATATATATCTCTTCAAGCCATTCCCAATACATGGGTGAACAGAGGTCTAGACAATTTAGTTGTTTCGACTCACCTTCCACCAAAGATATTTTTGGGACAACGAGACAGGTGTTGAGCCTGTCGCCGTCTTAATGTCCAAGACAACGAAATTATTGGTATATAAGTTTTTGGAAAAACCCGTTGCTACGAACCTGCCACCTGGGGATCGAATTCGAGTCTCTTGACTCGAATTCCGACTACCCAACTGTCGTGACTATATCTCCTATTCTATTCCCCTAATCCCATTCAGCTTTATCATCATTATTTGTTGCGTCCTATTAGAAATAACTTTCAGTCGTAATGCCTAAAGAAGATTCTTCTAAAGCTTCTTTCAGATATCATGCGATAATAATATAAGCTACATTTTAGTAGAAGCACAGTAGACGTCACAATCGTTCTCGATAGTGCGGACGTGTCGCGCTCGGGAAATACGCCGGAGAATTACGAATTCAAAGTTAATTCCATATTTGAAAAGAGAACTATATTTTTTTCATATTTTACATTTTGTTTTTATGCCGGTATTTTTTCGTAACGTAAAATTTTTCGTGCAGTGCCCCTTCGTATAAGCTGGTAAGTATTCTCTTTCGTATAACTTATTTATAGTTACGGCGAGTTTTGCGTGTTATTTATAATATATTGTGTGCGCGTCCTTTTTTCATTTTAACTTTAATAAAATAGATGGAGAGTGTGTAATGAAACATCTAATTATTTATAATGCCTGCATTTTTCAAAGGAAAATAAATAAAATATCAATATAAATATCTTCACGCAATTACCAATACAGGGGTAGACAGGGGTCGACTAGACAATTAAATCCCTTCGACCCACCTTCCACTCAAGATATTTTCGGGATACCGTGACAGGTGGTGAGCCTGTCGCCGTCTTTTCGCCAAGCCAACGATATAATTCGTACATAAGTTTTTGAAAAACCCATTGGTACGAGCCTGATCTGAGGGGACCGAACTCGGGTCTCTAGACTCGAAATTACGACCACCCAACCACTTAGCTATCGAGACTTTTTTAAAGTTTTTTATTTTTTTTCCCCCAACCCGACCCGAGTTCGATCCCCAGGTGGCAGGCTCGTACCAATGGGTTTTTCAAAAACTTATGTACGAATTATATCGTTGGCTTGTACATAAAGGCGGCGACAGGCTCACCACCTGTTACGTTGTCCCGAAAATATCTTCGGTGGAAGGTGGGTCATAGGGACTTAATTGTCTAGACTAGACCTCTGTCTACCCCTGTATTGGGAATTGCGTGAAGATATTTATTTATTTATTTTGTTTGGAACATTGAATATTGATCATTTATCTGTCATTGCTTCGTCAAAAGCGTTCCGAGTTTTGAAAAAACTTTTTTGTTTGAAAAGGTTTAACTTTAACTAGGTCTCATTGTCACCTAGTCGGGATCAAAAGTAAAAGTCGGGAAGTCAATTGAAAGCATTTTGGTTCTTGAAAGAACCAAAATGCTTATAACGCTTATGCGTCTTTTCTGATGTAATTCATTTCTTTGCGTCTCGGTGGTATGGAAGAAGCTACAGCACTCCTTAGCGGTTAAGACTTAGGCAGTAGTATACAATTTATCGACATAAATTGTCCGATTTATTATTAATGATAAGAGGCGAAAAGGGCGTTTAATAATTTCCGCCAGCTGGTTTCAGAATAAAAAAAAACAAATAAATATCTTCACAATACTGGGGTAGACAGAAGTCGAGACCATCAACTCCTTTCGATATAAAACCCACGCGTCACTATAGCCGAATGGTTGGGTGATCCGAATTCGAATCAAGAGACCCGAGTTTGATCTCATACCAATGATCAAACATGTCAATGATCAAGAATGTAAGGTTGTCCCAAAAAAGATCTTCGGTGATAGGTAGATTGAAATCACTTAATTGTTTAGTGTCCTTTGTCTATCCCAGTTTTTGGAATGGCGTGAAGACATTTTTTTTTTCATTAGTCACCTCTTACGACACCCACGGAAAGATGGTGTGGTATTATGCTAAGGCCGATACCACTCGGTTATATCGCTTCTGTTCGACGTGATCAAAGCATAGTAGCTATTATGTCTTTCAGCTGTAAGTTAATTCAAACCTGCCATGTTTTTAAGCGATTTTCTTAATTTTTACAAATTTCTCGTCATTGGAATGTCTAGACAGAGGTTAAGATAATCTTGTTCTTTTAAAAAAATTTTACGGGAGCTTATTCGGGTAAATTTACTGGAAATCTGTACAACAAACGTAACAAATGCACAAATTTTTATAAAATTTATGAGAAAAGTAATTTTTTGGCTTGTCTCCGTCTTTATGGCAAAGCCAATAATATAAATCGCATACAAGTTTGGAAAATCTCTTTGGTACGATCCTACCTGGCGATCGAACTTGGGTCTTGAATTCGTACTTCAAAATAGTAACAGTTTTCTGTGTGTCTTTGTTGTTGTGATTCCGAAGTTAGAACCTAACTACACAATTTCTACAAGTATTTGTCGTAAGAGGCGGCTAAGGAATGACATTCGAAATATCATTGGTTACAGACAGAAAAATATCAAACGGAAATTCAACAGACCAGCTTCGGGCAGCAGCATTTAATGTTCAAGGTGACTGGTACTGTTATAGCTTGTGTGGGGGTTATATCAAACCCCTGTTTATTGGAGAGGCATACGTCCTGCAGTTGCCTCCAAAGTCCACTGCAGCTCATAGGCCACTTCACTAAGGGAGGACAATCGCCACGTCCAGTGAGTGGTTTGTTCTTCGCTGTACAATGATTTTTGTACATTAGAAGCTGCCTCCCGTCACCGCTCTGCTTATTTTGGTCCGGTGATTGTTATACCGCTGTCGGTAGACATTGGTATTATTAAGGCTTTTGTCTCAGTCGCCTCTTACGACACTTTTTTTTTCATTTATTTTAGATACAAAAATACATTACAAAAATTCGTAACATCCTCACAAAAAAGCCTCGCAGGGCTTACCTTAGTGACGGCTGGTCGTTCGCATACAGTTCTTTCAGTTTTTTTTTTTTTCAACATATTTTTATTGCCAAGCATGTACAATGATTGTATGTCAGGTGATATTTCGTTCAGATAGTAAGGCGTGAGATAAATAGAATTTCGGACTCTGCAGATATTATTACATCTATGTAAAATATACTATTATATATTAGTATATATTATTATATCTAGGTAAAATAAATAACAGAACTTACGAGAAGAAAGTGGATGGGGTATTCTTAAGTCGAGTTCATTTTTAACTCCTTTTTATATTTTAACAATTCTCTTATGATGTCTCGATAGCCGGGTCACGTTGGGCGATCGAAGTTCGAGTCAAGAGGTCCGAGTTCGATGCGCCAGACGGTGGGCTTGTAACAATGGGTTTTTTCAAAACATATGTAATATCGTTAGTTTGGACATTAAATCGGCGACAAGCTCACCTGTCACGGTGTCCCAAAAAATTTTTTTAATGAACGTGAGTCGAAAAGGCTTAATTGTCTAGACCTTTATCACCCCAGTACTGGGAATGTCGTGAAGATATAACGATTTTTTTACCTCCAATCGATAAATATGTCTGCTTGTATACACAAAAATGTCTTTGAATATTCAAAGATTAAATGTTAGAGTTTGTGTGTACATTTAGTTGTAGTGTGTACATTTTAAGCACAAACAGAAACATTTGGGAGTTTCGACTTGATTAAAATAAAACGATAAACGTCGCTGTTAAATATTTAACAAATCCTCCCTATGGAGTAATAAAAGTTTCGTTAAGTAATTTACCTAAGGTCAGGGTCGCTTATGAACCAAGACGCATCGTTCGCTCAATCAAAATTGATCATAAAAAAATATAGAAAATATCTTCACGCAATTCCCAATACAGGGGTAGACAGAGGTCAAGACTAGACAATTAAGTCCATTTGACCCACCTTCCACCGAAGATATTTTCGGGACAACGTGACAGGTGGTGAGCCCGTCGCCGCCTTTATGTACAAGCCAACGATATATCGTACATAAGTTTTTGAAAAAGCCTGCCACCTGGTGATCGAACTTGGGTCCCTCGACTCGAAATTCCTACCACTATCACTCGGCTATCGTGACTTTGAAAATGCGATAATAAAATAAAATAGCATAGATATTAAAAAGCGAGTAAATTTCGTTAGGCCCTTCGAGTGGTTTCATCGCGTTTAAATTAATTTACGGCTCTATTTGAAATTCTAATTACATAGGCGACACGTCGTTGAGAACGGAGGCAATTTACAGAGCCGTCAATATTAATTAGGGCGGGGGAGGGGGTGCGTCATATTGCTTTACATAAATATTCCCAATAATAGACTGAGCTCTAGACAATACGTTTCGACCCACGTTTCACCGAAGACATTTTGTTTTGACGTAACAGAAGGTGAGTCTGTTGCCGTTATGTCTAAGCCCACGATATATAAATCTTAACTAAATGTTTTTTTTTTTTTGGAAAAGCCCATTGGTTCCAAGCCTTGGGGATCGAATGCGACTCTCTCGACTCGTACTCCAATCACCGAACCATCTAGCTCACGTGAATATTTGTGTATACACAAATACTAATACATATCGGCCTGTAAAAGTCCATTGCAGGACAGAGACGTAAGCCCAAAATGGTGGACTTGCCATTATAACCACATTTATCAAGCAGATTGTCGAACTTAGGGACCTTAACACTGGTCTACTGAGTTTTATTGTAGTATTTTTAGTGGCGACTATCCCGTCACATGGACGACGTTCGTAGAGTTGCGCATACACTGGTTTCCAAGGTGTTGTCCAGCTCCGAAGTCCTAGGTTCGATTCCTGTACGGTTCGATGTAGAAAACCACTTTTTCGACATTGTCTCGGGTCCGGATGTTTGTGGTACCTTCGTTGTTTACGATTTCCTAACACAAGTGCTTTATATACCTTGGGGATATAGAAATGAATATGATTTTTTTAGACACAACGCGATTTTTAACACTTAGTCACTTTTTAACTGACTTCGAAAAGATGGAGGTATATTTTTACGACGCAGACTGGGTTAATAAGATTTGGTATATACTTTTCGACAGTCCTATGCTTCACAGCAACTTTAACTTATGCATAAAAATAGCACTTATGGGGAACTTAATCGCCTCTTACGACACCCATGGGAAGAATGCGAGTCCGTTACCGACACGTTCGTGCTTTACCGAAGTATTATACGACGTAAAGTTTTATGAAAGTACGTACAAATAAACATTATGCTGTATGTAACTTTCTACTTAGTCGTGTTGAAGACTTCATGCTCGTTTGTTCGATGGTTTCCTGGATATGTCTCTTGTGGTTTACGTTGGTCGTGACCTTCCCCTATTAAATACAACAACAATATTTTTTATGGTTAATCCTGGTCGTAAGCAACTCGTTCGTAACACCATCCTTTGAATGCTTCCGCAACAAAATCCTATTGAATGTACAAAATCTGACCATTAACATGTTTGAGATATTAAAGAGAAACTTTATGAAAAGGGTTACTATACTATAAATTAATACAGTAATGATGAATGAATGAGTAACCTCTGGGAATTACTTGATCGCTCCAATGTGATTTCTGATTAATCTATGTTTATTTTATTTCTTTTTTTAAGAAAATGAAATGAGAAAGACATATCTACGGAGTTTCTTCCTTTTCTTCTGCGTCAGAGGAACCCCAAAGCAAAACGGGGGTATAAAAAAAAGACGATTGATAGATGTTACTTATCTCTACTTATCTCTTATCTTCACGCAATTCCCAATACAGGGGTAAACATAGGTCTAGTCTAGTCTCTTTGACCCACCTTCCACCATGTTATTTATGATGTTTCTTATATCGATGAACAGATTATTTAAAAGACTCCATAGAGTAAGTAACTCGTTCATGGGTATACACACCACGAGTACACTTCTACAACAAAATCCTATTAAATGTGCAGAACCTACCTATAACAGCATAACCTATAAATACTATAAGAAATGTATTAAAGACAAACTTTATAAAAAGGCTTACTGTACTATCAATGAGTATATTAATGATATTAACCCCTGGGAATGAGTTGATCGTTCCCATGATGTTTCTAATTAGTCTATGATCAAAATTGGAAGTCACGATAGCCGAGTGGTTGGGTGGTCGGAATTACGAGTCGAGAGACCCGAGTTCGACCCCAGGTGGCAGGCTCGTACCAATGGGTTTTTCAAAAACTTATGTACGAATTAAATCGTTGGCTTGGATATAAAGGCGGCGACAGGCTCACCACCTGTCACCTTGTCCCGAAAATATCTTCGGTGGAAGGTGGGTCGAAGGGACTTAATTGTCTAGACTAGACCTCTGTCTACCCCTGTATTGGGAATTGCGTGAAGATATTTATATTTATAATTATTATTTTATTTATCAAAATTGTAATCTTTAAAAAATATGACTAAAAAGCGGAGTTTATTTCTTCTCCGTTAGAAGATAACGAAACTGTGGTAGTTCAAAAACGACAATCAATAAATGTAATTGTATATTACTTATGTCGATGAATAAGTTATTTGAATTTGATAATTATTGATTATTAGACCGTTGTCAACCTTTGTGAAAGAGTGTCGTACACACCGGTCTTTATGGTGTCACGAGCTCTACTGTTCGGGATTCGATTCTGGTCGGGTCGATGTAGGAAACACTTTTTGGTACCTTCGTAGTTTCTGATCCCATAATGCAAGTGCTTAAGCTGCTTATTTTGGGATCAGAGCACTGTATGTAATATTGTCCCTATCTATGTATTTATCTATGTATAAATTACCTCTTGGTATGCCAAAGCATGTAGTTGATTTAAATATCAATGAACCGCTATTAAATTTGAGCTAGAGTTACAGGGGCTCGAAGCGAAATAATCAAGACTAATTTGCAGACGTCTGCCATTCGAAGGTCGAAGTTAAGACGAGTTCTTCATTCTTAATGAGTTTGGATATTAGCACTGAAATGCGTTCATGTTTTTGTTTTTAATTCTTGAGAATGACAGATTTTTTTAGACGGGTTTTTTATTTTCAGACAGATAAGGATAGTGGATTGTAAGAAGACCTCGACGTCTTCTTACAATCCACTTTATACCGAACCTTATTTGGAACCAAGTGTCAGGTGGTAAGCCTACCACGGTCTTATCCAAACTAACGATAGAATAAATTTACGTGTAGGTACACATACTTAACTAGATAAATATTTACATTAACATTCATGACTCGATTACAAACATTTATTCATCATATAAATGTTTGCAAGCCGCTAGATATATTTTAGCCAGTTGAGATATTTTAATAATAATATAATGATAAATAATAAATATATATAGATAAAGACAGCATCATATATATTGCTCAAATCCCAATTTAAGATGCTGAAGCACTTGAGGTATGGGAATCGGAAACAACGAAGGCACCACAGGCACCCAGACCCGAGAAAATGTAATTTTAAAAATTTTAAAAATAATTTTTCTACATTGACCAGACTGGGAATCAAAGCCGGGACCTCGAGATGGCGGCACCTTGAAAACCGGTGTTTACGCCACTCGTCCACGGAGGTCGTCATATATATACCACAATAATGGGAAATGCATAGAAATAGAAAAAGACATATATGGCGGAACTGTGTAGGAAATCGCGTGTACAAAATATAAGATTTTGGGTCATTAAAATTGATAAATGGCCGCGCAACAATCTTGTCATGTCCAAAATATGATGGATTCCACGGTAGGTATTATGACACAATTTTACCATTGACCTCGTTTTTCCAGTGTATTTTCAGTGATATTTGTTTTAAAATTAATATCAAAAATCTTCACGCAATTCCCGATACAGGGGTAGGCAGAGTCTGGGCGTTTGTGGTACCTTCATTGTTTCGGATTCCATACTACAAGTGCTTAAGCGCATACTTTGGGATCAGATCAATGTATGTGATGTTGTTCTTATTATTACATACGTATTATATATATTATATATATTACGTGTGTAATATCTATATATGTATGTATTATTTATATGTTTTTATTGCACGCCAAAACACACATTTTATTGTAGTGAGCAATGGACGGTCTTAATGCTGACAGCAAAATCTTCCAGACAACCGAAGCATGGACAAGATTGAAAGAAGAATGTACTGCGAAACTAAAGACTATTGTAGAATTAATGACAGTTAAAAAATAAACACGGTTACTTAAACGGAAAAATCAAATTACAAAGTAATATATATATATATATTACACAAAATATATTTTAAAAATACTGTATTTACTTTAACTTTGTCATAATTTGATAGATTTTAAATTAAATTAACTTAATTAATATTATTTGTTTACCGTTAATTGTAAAACGTGTCAGATTACAAGTTGTTCTAAATTCGAAATTTAAGAATAGAACTTTACAACAATCCGTATAACTCCGCTTGTTAGCCTCTCCTCTTCCATTGTCATATTGTTATGGAAGTTTCGGGAATTTAATTGTAACCCTCCGTGGTTAGCTGTTCGTTCACGGAACTTTAATGTGGGATGGAAAACTTTTAATTGGAGATTTTCAGGTTGAGTATAAAATTTAGAAATAAATCCAACTTCAAACGTTTAGGGAAGGAAAGTTGACACACCGTTTTATTCGGACATTTTTGATAAAACCATAAAAATAGTATTCGTCTCACGCAATACTTGATTTCTTTAGTACAGATTTCATTAATTTACTGGAACTGATTTCATTATAAAAAATGGGTGCCTAATTAAAAACGTTAAAAGTAAATCTTTGGTTGCCAGTCAGTTGCGGTAAATGTAAAAAAAACTTTTGTGATGAACTTTCTTTTTAAAAAGAAAGAATACTAGCAATGCCGAATAACATTACTAGTATTCCTGTTAACCAACTCCAGGCACAAGCATTGCAGCTTAATTGGAGTGGTTAACAGGAATACTAGTAATGTTTACTGGCATTGCTAGTATTCTTTTTTTTTTTAAAGATTAATTTTTTTGTTTTTTTAGCCGGCTTACTTAGTTTTAAATTATAAATATATATATATATATATATATATATATATATATATATATATATATATATATATATATATATATATATATATATATATATATATATATATATATAATATATAATATATATATATAATATATATATATATATATATATATATATATATATATATATATATATATATATATATATATATATATATTTATTTAAATAGAGCACTTGTACACAAACGTCTGGGAAAAAGGCGGCCAGGTTTTATATCTAAGTGTGTGTGATTTATTTATTGTCTTATACTCGATTCTTGGATATGTATATAAGTACAAAAAGGTATTACAATGAATAGATTTGTGGAGGTTGATGGTTATTATTATTATTTGTCTTCACGCACAGTCCCTGACGGGGTAGCTAGAGGGAACAGATTGCCAAGTGTCACGATCCTTACACACATCTTTCGCTTCTTTCTGATTCATCATTTTCTTCATACATGCACGTCTAGGTATCCGAGTACTCTTGACCCTCCCCTCTTCGAGCAATTTGCTCACATGGTCATCGAAAGTTAGTCTCGGCCTACCTCGACCCTTTTAATATTAATTTTCGCGCTATATATTTTCTCCACAATTCGGTCTTCGCTCATTCGCTATATGTAAGGCGCTAATACTTGAGCAAGATTAAAAATATAACTGAACAGCTCCGTATTGAAATTGGTATGGAGAAAATGGAATGAAAGAAAATGCCAATGTGTGAGTAATTTTCAAGCTGCCACGGGATGACGATTACGATATTGATGTCAATTTTCCAATCAAAGATGGCAACCATAAAATTATTTAGGGACACCGAGAAAGGTCGTGAGCCTAATGCCGTCCAATCTAACGGTACAATATGTACATACATACATATAAATTTATTTAGATAAATACAATGTATTCTTGAGTACAAACATTTATATTCATCACACAAATGTATGCCGTTAGCGGGATTCGAACCCTCAACTCTTTGCTACGAAGGCATTACCAATTCGGTGATCAGGTGTATACGACGTCATCAAACGTAAATCGCAAATTGTTAAGGCTTTTTGACACTACCATGTGTTTCTTTTTGCCCAAAAATAATCTACTCATTTTAAAGCTATTTTAATTTGCAATTAAATTATTCTCGTTGGAAATAGATTTAGAAGCGGAGAATTCCTCTAATTTATTAAATTTCAGACTGAAACTCGGTGAAATTCCAGACAGTTTCAGCTATGTAAAGGTTAGATATTTTGATGCGAACAAAAATAACCTACATTTTATGAATAACTTATTCAAGCTCGACGTATCAGACAGAGAGCTTTTAAAGCGGACCCCGCCTTTCACTTCAAAGCTTTTTAGTGAGCGAATGTTTTACATACTGTTGTTTTCATGTTTTATATTAAAATTTATACTGCTTTAATATTTATTCTAAGAACCGTGGCAGCACTAGTCACGGCGTTTACTTAGACACGAATGACCGAAGTTCGACCCCTGGGTCGGCGTCACAAATATTGTTAGAAATATATCGTCACGCTATCCCCAATAGTAGGTAGACAGAAGTCTGGACTATTAAGTCCTTTCGATCCACTTTTCACTGAAGAGATTTTTTTTGGTCAACGTGACATGTGAGCTTGATGCCACCTTTATGTCCAAGCCAACGATGTAAATAATAAGTTTTGAAAAAATTCATTTATACGAGTCACCTGGGGATCGAACTCTGGTCTCTTGATTCCAACCACTCGACCATCGTGACCTACAAAAATAGTTAAAACAACTTTTAATGTTGACTGTAATAATTAATTTTGAGCTGGAATTTTCAAGATCCTTCCATTTATCGATGGCTAATGCCATTGTCAAAGCTTACCATAACTTTTTCACCTCTTACCATATCCACGAGAAAAAGCTCGACCTCCGTTGACGAGTGGCGTAGACACCGGTTTTCAAGTTGTCACCATCTCCGGAGGTCCCGGCTCCGATTCGCGGACGTGTCAATGTTGAAAAACCGTTCTAAATTTTCTCGGGTCAGGGTTTCTGGTGCCTACGTTGTTTCCGTTTCCTTCGTGTATTTCATAACACTAGTGCTTTAGCTACTTAATTTCGTATCAGAGCAACGTACGTGACTTAAAATAAAACGATTTTCGGATTTTATCGTGTTTTTAATTAGTTTATACTACTACGGGACCTGGTCCCTCCGTGACCACGAATGCTGTAAAGCATCCGAAACGTCGGAAAATAAAAATACTTTGTAAAAACTAATTAAAAACGATAAGATCCGAAAATCGTTTTATTTTAAATGTGTAGTATTCGCGTAAATACAAGAAATCATAACGTATGTGATGCTGTCCCTATCTGTAAAAATTTTAAGTGATATTATGAAACGCAGAATTCAGACGTCAGGCCACTTTCATTTTATTGTACAGCATTTTGCTCGAACGTGTATATTTGAACATCGATACCCTAGAGCTTTTCGTTGGAGATTAAAGGTCAATGCCAGTTTGATTAATAATTGAAATGAAGCCACGTGTAAGGTCAGCCGATTAACTATGTTTGCTTTTGTACTGTGAATTTTTTATAATACTGAAACGTGATATATTTTAAATTGAAAGAAAAAAATATCTTCACTCCATTCTTCCCCTGAGATCTAGATAATAACGATATTTTACGATTCGTACTTAAGTTTTTAGAAAAAACCAATTGGCATGCCAGCTGGGGACTCATTATAACATTAGCTATTTGTCAGTGAAAGTCTTGTTAAAATCGGTCCAGCCGTTTCAGAGATTATCCGGAACAAACAGACAGACAGACAGACAGATAAAATTGTAAAAAAAATTATTTTGGTTTACGTACCGTATATATATTCATATACATGTTGTTTATGATTACGGTATTTTAATACGGTTATTTTAATGTTACAAACAGACACTCCAATTTTATTTATATGTATAGATAAGCGAATAGTTTTATTCTTCTTTCTGTAGCGGTGAATATAATGTAACTGTAAGGAATATAAATTCTATCCGGATTATCCTGTATCGTGTTCGGATCACTATAAGCTTTAATTACGAGTGTAATTTTCTGTGTAATTAATTACGTACTTTCTATTTATTTCATTTTTGTTACCAGACTTCAAGGTACATATTTTTCATTCAATCATTTAATAATTTTGATGTTTAGGTGTTCTTTTTATGGTGTCAATATCTCTGAGATCCAGCGTTCGATTCCCGGAGGGGTCTATGTAGAAAAGCCACTATTTCTACATTCTGAGAGGTCTAAACAATAAAGTCCTTGAGAGCCACTTTTCGAATCGATTCGGCGGTTTGACGGTAAATCCGTAACAGTCAGGCAGAGTTAAATTTACATTCACTATATTAGTATAAGTAAATAAACAACAACAACAAAATATTTAATATACTAATGTTGAAAATACATTCCTGTATTTCCGAGAGCGAGAAATGCTTAGATTTTTCTTTGAAATTAAAAGACGATTTTCGCTTTCCTGCGTAGGAAAAGATGCCCGAGACTCCCACTTGACCTTCATTCGTAATAGACGGTGACTTCATGTACATACTCTTGTGACTTGAGAGCTATAAACAAAAACGTGCTGGCATGTTAACATATTTGATATACATATAAGTGAGTTCAACCATCAAAAAAAAAATCGATGAAATCCTTTATTCGTCGACATAAGTAATATACAATTACATTTATCGATTGTCATTTTTTTTACAACGCTCCTAATGAGGTTTTCACTGGCTGCTATCCGGTGCACTGTTACTGCATAAAAAAGAAAAAATAAGAAATAATTGTATGACTTCGGGCAAGTACTTTTCGTAAAGTCGATTTACTTTAATATTTGTTTTTGTACTATATTGTAGTTTCCAATAAAAGTATTCATTTTATTATTCATTCATTCAAATTCAAGTTGTAAGTTGCTAATATATAAGTTGCAATAAATCAACGACATAAATCATACATAAATTTTTGAAAAAACCCATTGGTACATGCCTACCACTTGGGGATCGAACTCGGGTCTGTTTGACTTGAACCAAATATCACTCGGGAAGCCAAAGCTCATAGACTTCGCTAGCTGGACAATTTGGGGAAGATGGCGGATGATGGCAATATCAAGAAGGCGCATTATAGGCCATAGGTCTACCAACCTAGAGGCTGTCCTAGATACCGTTAAAAATACGCAGTGTAATCAGATCTTCTTGAGCTTCAACGCTTACTGACTATGACGCGAGACTAATGGTGTTGTCTGGTACCGGAGATCAAGACCCAATCCAGGTCGCTGCGTCAGAGGAGTAAATAATAATAATAAATATATATCTTCACGCAATTACAATACAGCGGCAGACAGAGGTCTAGTCTAGTCAATTAAGTCCCTTTGACCCACCTTCCACCGAAGATATTTTCGGGATAACGTGACAGGTGGTGAGCCCGTCGCCATCTTTACGTCCAAGCCAACGATTTTGTCAGAGAGAGAGAGAGAGAGTAACTTAGTAAAGAAATGGTTACTTTAGAGACTACAAAATAATATGAATCGTTTAACAGATTTTCTTAATTTTAATGTCGTTGCGTTTCCATCTAAGTTTACAACGGGGTAATGGCTTTTCAACGGATAATCCGGGCGGAGTTAATATCGGAGGCTATCAGGTACCGGATGTAGCCCGCCGCAACCGGCGCTTTGTGTGTTTTATGCTCGGATAAATCTATTAGCGAGGGCTCATCCGGATTAATTAAATTCAGCTATCGATATTAAATTCCAGTTTAAGCAACTATTGCAATTAAAATTTTGAATTCAATTCCTTATTTCAGTGCCTTTTGGGCAACTGTACTATTTAATAAGGTATTATTATGGCGAAAGGCTCACCGCCTGTCACGTTATCGCAAAAAAGCTTCAGTGAAATGTGGGTCGAAAAGCCTTTATTTTCCAGACCTCTGCCTACCCTAGTATAGGAAATTGCGAGAAGATGGAGTCATAATCCATTTTAACTGAAATAAGGCAATCATATAACTACATGCCAAAAATAAGTATACATGAAAATTTGTGACCTTCTTCGAAACCAATAATAAAACAGAAGTAATGAGAAATATTATGATACAGGTAATAATATTTTAAAACATCAATTGATCCTTCAAAATCCCTCGTACATTTCACACACAATACGCATGTACCCGCACAGATCGATTCCAGTCTATGACGTCAATACAGTAAGTCAACACTAAAAACCTGTAGTCTGGTCTTATATATCGCTCTATCACGTGAGCGAGACAAGGATGAATCTGAAATGAATTTAGTGCGAGGCTGAAATACAGGCTGTGTTGAGGAGAGTTGTTAATAGCTTTTCCTCGCAATTTCGTCAGCAAACATTCCCATTTCTACAGAAATAGAGCAGTGTTGTAAATAAATACGTACATAGATAGAGACAGCATCACATATACATTGCTCTGATCCCGAAGTAAGCAGCTTAAGTACTTGTGTTATTGAATCGGAAGCAACGAAGGTACCACAAACTACCAGATCAGAGATAATGTAGAAAGAGTGTATTCTACATTGAACGGACTGACAATCAAACCCGGGAGACCAGAGCTGGCAACACCATGAAAACCGGTGAACACGCCACTCATCTTTTACTTATTTCTAGTACAGGAGTAAACATTGGTCGAGGTAATTTAGTACATTTCAAACCACTGTCTTACATTATTTGGAACAAAGTGACAGGTGGTGAGCCTATCGCCGACTTAATGTTCAAACCAATGTTACAGTATACATAAATATATATTTACATACATAAACATCCACGATTCGTCATTTATACATTTAAACATCCACGATTCAAGTACAATTATTCATATTTTTCAAATGTTTGCCACTTCTGGGACTCGAACCCTCAAACCGTAGCTGTAAAGGTAGGGTCCTACGATCCAGGCTGTCGGGTCGTCGGTATATGAACTTTATTACATTATAAGATTCCGCTAAGAAGTATAAAAACACGACATGTCTGTTATCAAACATTCGTACAGAGTAGAGATTGTTGGTGAAAAATAAACAATATAATAGATGTGGTGTGTATGTAGAATGACTAGCGTGTTTAAAATAAATGACTACACAACACATATTCTTTATCAATTCATGTTCATCACTTTACTTTCACAGGTATTTATATATCTTAAATACCCATTATTTAAGATATAAAAACCTGTGAAAGTAAAAAAAAATGCCATGATGATTGTTCTTGATTTTATACTATTAGTTTAAAGATCCGTACAAACGTTTTATTTATTCCGACGCCTGGAAGTATGTGAAAATATACCCTCAAGTGGACCTAATTTAAAGTGTAAATAAAAATAATAATAATATTTCTTTAACTATTTGTGCCCAGTGTGTGCTTTTATTTCGTTAATATCACCGTTTTATAAATTCAGTCTATGCGTTATTTATGGTTAGTCTATGACGTAGATTATGTAAATGGGGATCCGATTCGTCTGCGACCTTCAGGACCGATCGATTATAAAGTTATCAATTTATGCCATGGTAACATTTCTTACAATCAAAAGAATATAGAGGATACTGTATTCGTATTAATTATTCAACAATTAATTTAAATAATAGATATAAATAAATAAATATCTTCACGCTATTCCCAATACTGGGGTAGAAATTTTTCAATGAAGATTTTTGACTAAATATGATCACCATTTAAATCTCTTTCACAAAGTACTTTTCCACCCAACGACTTTTGCCTAGCATTTTTAGTCTTAAAAAAAATAAATTTTATTATAATATAATAATTTTATGTCAATATATTCAAATGAATGTGATTTAAAACGAGACTATTACTACATTCTTTGCTATTATATTATATGTAGCTAAGCTATTATACGAACCGATAGCCTTTTTGGTAATAAATCTGCCTTCGATTTTAAGGGCGCAACGCTTGCCGTCGAATTCTTTCGAGCCAAATTTAACAACAAATTTAGATATCTAATATGTATGCACCTTTAGACTCTACACTAAGACGTTGATAAGCTTCAATCGGTCGCGTTGTTACAAATATGCCTCGGGGAAAAGCGGGTCGTTAGAACTTAATCGTCTAGACTTCTGTCTTCCCTATGATAAACCATTCCATCAAAATAGCGCGAAGATATAAATAAATATAGATAAAAATGCTGTTATAAATGAGGTTATTTTTTATTTAACCTTTAATATATATTCATTTAATGAGGTTATTATTAACTTATGTTATGTAATTAAGTACATACGTATTTAATATGGGCCAATGTCATTTATGAATACACGTATTTTATTTTCATAAATGGAATGTCAAATTTCATGAAGGAATTTTCTTATTTTAATTTTAATGTCGATAATTTTTTTATTCAAAATAAAAGAGATGAATTCATGAAAATCGTAATACCTCCTGACTGTTAGTGGAGAAAACATTTCAAACATAACATGCTTAACGGCCATTCATAACACATGTAACGGCCTGTAAAAGACCACTGTTGTAACTATGCCTCCTTCGTTAGGAGGATTTGTAATACTTGCTACGCTTAGCAAGCGGATTGGCATCGCAGACACCTCGAACCTTAGACGCTACTGCCCGTCACCGGTTTATTTATTTTAGTCTGATATTTTAGAGATGGTTATACCACTATCTGCCAGTGGAATTAAGACATTAAAATTTGTTTCTCTAATCATTTCTTAGGACACCCACGAGAAGGGGTACAAAGAATAGAGGGTGATATTATTCTTGCGCCGTTACGACGAAGTAAGACGAGAAATAGAGAGACGAAAATGAGAATTCAGAAGAAAAATACCGACATAAAGGGGTTTAGGTGTAAGGTGTCTACTGCGTTCGCGTTCCGGCTTGCACAGAATAATTATTATTAGTCGTTGGCTAAAAAGGATTAATTGTACCATTAATAATAACTCAGTGGACGCAGTCACAGAATACAGGATGAGACGCATGGAACAACCTAAGCCTATTGCAGTCTTAGTATCCAACCCAAGGATGCAAATATTTCTTCTTGGGAATCGAACTCCAGTCTCGTTATTTCAATTCAAAACACACAACAACACGGCTGAAATGGCTTTTACCGATTGCGATGTCACTATTTTGATTGATTAGTTTCCGGCAAATTTTAATTTATCCTTCGCTAATAGTTTGTTAAACAACAAACTAACTATTAACTAAAAATAACTTTTAAAACGAGGGGAGAAATTCGAATTTGAAGAAAAATAAAGACATTAGCAACCTGCAAAAAAATAAAAAGGAATATATTTTTTTTTTCAATTTACATTAATTTACAGTTAAGTTAATGTTTTATTCAAGTTAAGTCAGAAGTTTAAAAAGGTTACGTTCAGCACCTAATTTGATATTACAGCTTCGGGTGAAATATAAGTTATTTACAAACGCCGAATATTTCGACCTTTATACATTTATAATGAAAGGAAACGTACACTGTTACACATTATATTTGTGATATTATAAACATATTGTGTTTTTAATGATTTCTTGTATTTACGCGAATACTACACATTTAAAATAAAACGATTTTCGGATTTTATCGCGTTTTTAATTAGTTTTTACAAACTATTTTTTATTTCATTTTAAATACTGTGTTTTTATTTTATAGAATAGGGAGGCAAACGAGCTGGTGGCTCACGTGATGGTAAATGATCAACACCGCTCAAGAACAACCGCAATGCCAGAGGAATAAAATAGCAGATGCGTTGTTTGAGAAAAGTATAGGCTCTTTTCTTGAAGGTCCCTAAGTCGTATCGGTCCGGAAAACCCGCTTACGGCAGCAAATTCCATAAAGTGCAAGTCTTTTTCTTCCTGCCCTTATCCCATGCTATGTGGGGTCGGCACAACATGTCTTCTTCTTCCACTCTCCTCTATTTTCCGTCATGTCAATACTCACTCCTTTCTTTCTCATGTCTTCTTTCACACAATCCATCCATCGTTTTTTTGGTCTCCCCATAGCTCTTCGTCCATCCACATTCATCTCTAACATTCTTTTGCCTATATTACATTCTTCCCTCCTCATTACATGCCCGAACCATGCTAACCTACCACTCTTCATTTTCTCTGTCACTGGTGCTACTTTCAAGCTTCCCCTTATATACTCATTCTTTATGCGATCTTTTCTAGTCACTCCACACATCCATCTCAACATTCTCATCTCTGCAGCATGCACTCTTCTTTCATCCGTCACTTTCGTTGCCCAGTACTCTGATCCGTACAATACGACAGGTCTCACGATCGTTTTGTAAACTTTGCCCTTAAGTTTAAGAGGCATGCGTGGATCGCAAGTTATTCCCGAGACCTGTCGCCATTTCATCCATCCCGCATTTATTCTATTCTTTACGTCCCGGTCGACATTGCCGTCATTTTAGATCACTGACCCAAGGTAACGAAATTCGGAGCAGACTGGTAGGAGAACACCATCCAAGGCAATATGAGAAAAACTGGATGGACTACTGAAGTCACAGAACATGTGTTCAGTTTTGGTTCTGCTTATTTTTAATCCGACACTTTCCAGTTTTTCTTTCCATTTTCCCAGCTTGCTCTGTACCTGAAGTGCATTTTCTCCGACAAGCACAATGTCATCAGCAAATAGCATACACCAGGGTGCTTCCTCCTGTATGTTCGATGACAGAGCTACCATAATCAGAAGGAACAAATAAGGACTTAAAGCCGAACCCTGGTGTAAACCTACAGATACATTGAACTTGTCTGTGATTCCAGCCTCAGACCGGACGCAAGTATTGGCTCTATTATACATCGCCTCAACAAGCCGCACATACTTCTCTGACAGCCCTTTCTCCCTCATACACCACCACAGAACCTTACGCGGACCCTATCGTATGCCTTCTCCAGGTTCACGAATACCATATGCAAGTTCTTTTGCACAAGCCTGTATTTTTATATCAGTTGCCGAAGTGCAAATATGGCATCCGTTGTTCCCCGGCCCGGCATAAACCCGAATTGGTTCTGTGTTACCTCAGTCTCCTCTCTCATTCGTTTTGCTATCACTTTTTCCCATATCTTCATGCTGTGTGATATGAGCTTTATTCCCCGATAGCTGTTGCAATCTTGTACATCACCCTTCTTTTTAAAAACGGGCACCAGTGAACTGTTGCACCATTCATCGGGGATCACCTCTTCTTGCAACAACAAATTGAAGAACAAAGTCAGCCACTTCCATCCATCTGCTTTCAGATACTTCCATGCTTCTACTGGTATACCATCTGGCCCTACTGCTTTTCCATTTTTCATACTCTGTACTGCCATCCTAACTTCGTCTTCAGTCACCTCTGTAACCATGCCCATATTACTCCTAGCATCCTCTAGTACTCCATTCCACTGATTTTCCTCATTCAAAAGTTTGCTAAAATAGCTCTTCCAACGTTCTTTTATGCTCTCGTTTTCCGTCGAAATGGGGAATTTCGTCTTTCATACATTTCATGTGATTCACATCTCTTGCATTCCTTTCTCGCTCTCTAGATATTCTATACAGATCTTTTTGGCCTTGTGGAGTTTCGAGGAAATCGTACAGCTTATCCTGTACCTGACAATAAATACTGAAAAAAGTTCTGTGGTGGAATGCCAAAACAATTACATTACAGATATATGTGGAGGATAGATATACATGTATATATTGTCTGTGACTAAGGATGTAGATAATTCGGTCCCGCTGTGCTGTTCATCCGTCTACTCAGTCTATCCCAGTATTGGGAATAGCGTGAAGATATTATTTTTAAATGTCAAAATCGAAACTTACCTTCGAATCCTACTAGTCCCCTAGGTACGGCAAATAAATAAATGCGGACAACATCATTGCTATGATTCATGCATTGCTCTGATCCCAAAGTAAGTAGTTAAATTGTGTTATTGAAACAATGAAACTACCACAAACACCATGATTTGAAATGACTCAATACCGCGGATTTTTGTTGAAGACGCCCTAAGTGACGAATTCAGCTTTAAAATTAATTTATTAATAAAATATGACATTTCTCCTGTTAAGTCAGTTTATTTTATTAAGTACGAGTGTATATTTAAAATAAATTAACAGTTATATGATTTTGTGTGAAAACTAGTAAGCTATATTATTTGGTTCTACGCAAGTTCTACAGAGATTCTACCTAAGCGCTACGAGTTTAGCAAGTTTAAACAATTGAATCATTTCAAATCGTCGTTTCGAAGAACACATTGGTATGGTACGATAGTTCCTTATGGGAATTGAACTTGGGTAATCTGATTCAATCCTAATCATCAAACCTCTCGGATATCGTGGCAGTATACATTTACTGTAAACAATTCTATCATATGTATTTATCGAATACATATTAATTACGTTGACGTAGCTCAGCCGTGGCTTTTATGTCTGTTAGCGGAAAATATTAAATAACTACAGCATTTTGTCAATACAAAACTTCTCCACTGGGAATTCATTGAGCACAATAAGTTTCTATTGAATTTGTACAAACTAACTCCCTACGTTCTACGAAATGTAGCTTGAAGCAATACAATACTAAAGGAACTTTATGCGACCAAATGTATTGATAAATTAATTCACCATCTCGACTGAGCAGATATGTTCACTTCTATTATTGATATTTGAATCAATTACACAACAGAAAGTATTAAAAATGTATTTCTATAGAAAACAATATTGGTTTATTATAGTATTATATAATTACTCCATAGAGTAAGTAACTCGTCCATAGAGTATCCTCGGTGTATACACTTTGCAACAAAATTTAAAATGTGCGAAGCCTGCCTACTAACAGGTTTAAGAAATTTATAAAAGAAAAACTTTATAAGAAGGGTTATCCTAAACTGTTACGTAACAACACTATATTATATATTAAACCTAAAGATTATTACCCTCCCTCCCACAGACCATGCATTAATTCTAAAATATTGCACCAACATCACAATAGTGGAGTGTTGTAGTGGTGGTACACCAGATAGCATACGCCGTAATTTGGTTTTCGTAAGTAAAGTTTATATATATTATAAATTTTATCTATTTGTCTTTATTCATTTGTATACACTCGTGGAAAATCCTCTTTGAACATATTCTTTATCAAAGGTCTGTCTGGAAATGCAGCCAGTGTTCTTGGTATCCGTTTTGTAACCGTGGTTACCGGTTTAACCGTTTTTAACCGGTTTAACTGTGGTAGAGCCACGGATCAGCTTTTGTTGTTGCATGAATGGGCCGGCTAGACCGGGGAAGTACCACGACCTCACAGAATACCGGCGTAAAGAAGAAGTCTAACAAACTTCTGCGTTTCGTCTAGTGAGTGCAGGTAACCGGTGGCCCACACACCCCCCTCCCCCAATTTTGGGGGAGGGGGCACTCTAAGGAAGGCAACACATCTGCTAAGCCTCTAGTATTGCGGGTGTTCATGGGCGGCGGTATTCACTTACCATCACGTGAGCCACCAGCTCGTTTGCCTCCCTTTTCTATAAAAAGGAACCGTCATAATACCGTGAGGTGCGAGTGGCCTGTTACTGCGATCGCCAATCTGCTTCCCAAGCGTGGCGATTATGGCAAATCTTCCCTACGGTAGAGGGCTATGTATATATGTTCTTGGTATCACGCCATAGAGTGAGGCTACACTATAGTTTTTACAAAAGTAATAAAAATTTAACTCGTCTAAATATAAAGCTGTATAGTTCGTAAAGCGCGAGCGTCACGTGTTGTTAAACGAATAAAACGATCCGTCTGGCTTTGAAAGCTATTAGATATGGCTGCTTGACTTTCACGGTAAGGACATTTTTGCCTTAGTGTCCTCGACGGTTCTAAGGCGCTAAATGCTCTACAGTTTGAAGTTATATTTATAATATTATTATATTCGAAGATCTCTGTTGTTGAGGTTTTCAAGGTGTCGCCAGCTACGAGGTCCCGGGTGCAGTTCCCGGATGAGTCAATGAAAACCAGTGTCTGAGCGTTTGTGGTACTTTTTTTGTTCCGATTTTATGACAACTACTTTCTGTGGGATATTATTTCCCTATAATTATTGTGTCCTCATCAAAATTAAGTATATATCCCTATATATTATTAAGGTTCCAGATTCGATTCCCGGGCGGATCATTATAGAAAATAATGAAATGAAAATAATGGTAAGCCCGATGATGTAGTAATATCTAAACCAAAGACATAAATTGTACAATAACTTTAATATAATAAAGCTTAATATAAGTTAACCTTCAGAAAACGTCGTGGAAAATTAAGAACTTAATCAGAAGTCACTTTGAGTCGTTATAGACATTTGTATACTTTTCTTATAAATAACTCCGTAAAAATTCCACTGAAACGAGGCAAACATCTCTAAACTTAGTAACGAGGTCGTGCTTGTGTATCGAACGCCTTATTTTTCTAAGAAAAGAAAGCTTTCAAACGAAAACCAAATGGGACTGAATGTTTCGAAGGCTTCTCTCCTTTGTGCCCGTGTTCAATGCATAATAGAGTTACATAAGCTTTTGTATTTAATATGAGAAGCAAAGTAAGGATAATCTGTTTGATAACAAAATATATTCACACTACTCAGAATACAGGAATAGACAGAGTTCTAGACAATTAAGTCCTTTCGACCTAACTTTCACCGAAATAATTTATTTTATGATAACGTGACAGGTGGTGAGCTTATCGCCGTCTTTATGTCAAAGCCAACCTTAGGAATCGTACATAAGTTTTGACAAAACCTATTGGTATGAGTCTACCACCTGGAGATCGAACTCGGGTCTCTCGACTCGAAATTCCGACCACCCAACCACTCGGCCATCGTGACTTGTTTTGTATTTAATATGAGTATTAATAGTAAGGATGTTTTGTATGATAAAAAATATATTAACACTATTCCTAATAGTGGGGTATACAGAGGTTTAGACAATTAACTCCTTTCGACCTTCTTTCCACCGAAGAAATTTTTGGGATAAAGTCACAGGTGAGCTTTTCGCCGTCTTCATGTCCAAGCCAATGTTATGGATCGAACATAAGTTTTGACATAACCTATTGGTACGAGCCTTCCACCTGGGGATTAAACTCGGGTCTCGGAACTCGA
Organism: Sericinus montela; assembly: GCA_029286605.1. NCBI lineage: Eukaryota > Metazoa > Arthropoda > Insecta > Lepidoptera > Papilionidae > Sericinus > Sericinus montela. The sequence continues at coordinate 2,220,037 of JAGSMR010000061.1, read as the reverse complement.
ATTCCGATCATCCAACAGACATCGCGACTTACATCTTACTTGATTCTTTGTTTGGATACCTGTATTTTTATCTTCACGAATTTCGCTATACTGGCAAAATCAAGGTCTAAACGATTAAGTATTTTCGACCTCCATTACACGTGAGCTCATTGAAGCTCGGTGAACCGGTCGGGCCTTAATTTGTGTCTAAATTGCTCCTTTTTTATAATATTAGAAAGTTTACAGCACCCCATAATATCTGAAAACCATTTCAAAAGAATTTACTAATGCATTTTTACCACGGAGGACTAAGACAGAATGCTCTCATAGCCCCATATATGCTCGATTTATTGATTACTTTGTGTCTCTATACCCTTCTAATCGGAACATAACAGTTGTTTCACTGCTATTTGGCGGCAAAGATAGGTTTGAGCGTGGTACTGACCCACGCTCAGGCAGCTCCTGGGCAGAGATTCTCATTACATCATCACAACAGCCTATTAGAAGTCCACTGCTGAACATAGGCCTGAACATAGGTGGACATGGAGCAGTCACAGATGGCACAACCTGCATCCATCGACACCCCGCAACATTGTGCAGGTCAATGCTCCATCTTGTAGGGGGTTGTCTTACACTGCGTTTGCCCGTACGAGGTTGCCACTCGAAAACCTTTTTCCCCAACTGTTGTCAGTTCTATGTGCACAGTGCTGATCTATTTCGGTTATTACGGTTACCCTGGCAGAGTCTACCGTCCTTAAACACAAATAATAAAAAAAATCGCAGGTCTTCATGTAGGCACATTCGCAGCAAATTAAATTTCTCGATCATACTCTAAGTGTGCATTGACGGCATACAGTTACCTATGCTGGTACTTTAAAAAATTTAGGGTTTACATTTGATTGTCACTTATCTTGGGCCGGCACACATTGCTGAAGTCAGCAGGAAAGTTCCCTTCACTTTGCATTACTCTTTAAAACTAAAATCAGAGCGAAATTTTGTCTTATTTTTCTTGATCAGCCTTTGCTCGATTATGCTGACGTTTGTTATCTGGATGCTACTGAAGAGCTGCTAAAAACTCGAGCGCTTACAAAATCTGTCACTCCGTTTCATTTACGGTCTAAAAAATTTTTTATCTCAATATCACACGAATCTCGAGTGGTTTCAAATTAGACTTCCCAGGAATACTCGACTTCTATGTCTGTTTTATAATATTCTACATCATCCATCCCTTCCTTGCTTCCTAAGAATTCAATTTTCTTTTGTCCATCCGCCAGGCATGCCTTGCAGATCTAATATCCGAACTCTTCTCCATTTCCCAGCTCATAATTCCAATTTCTATTCCTATTCGTTTTCCTCCCACGGGGTTAGGTTATGGAATTCGCTACCGTCTTACATTTTTACACGCTCATTTATAATTTAATCATAAATGAGCGTGTAAAAATCATACCATTTACAATATATCATATCATTTACAATTTTATAATTTAATAAATTGTATTTAATATCATTTATTTTTAAAAATTATTTATATATAGTATATATAATTATATATAATTTTAATTATTATAATGGTATATATAATTTTTAGTACTCGGAATGGTGAAGAAAATATATAGCGCGAAAGTTAATATTAAAAGGTGTCGAGGTAGACCGAGACTAACTTTCGAAGACCATGTGAGCAAATTGCTCGAAGAGGGGAGGTTGACCCTCCCCTCCTGAGTACTCGGATACCTAGACGTGCATGTATGAAGAAGATGATGAATCTGAAAGAAGCGAAAGAAGTATGTAGGGATCGTGACACTTGGCGATCTGTTCTCTCTGGCTACCCCGTCAGGGATTGTGCGTGAAGATAAATAAATAAAATAAATTTATGTATTTTTTGTGATATTTATATGTTTATTTAATATGTTACTTATGTATTTGTATGTATATGTGTATGTATATGTGTATGTATATGTGTAGAAGTATTTTTATAGTATATATGTATATGTTTAGTAATGTACGCACTAAGTTTGCCATTTAAGATACATCTCTCCTCTATTGGACTACCGAAAGATATTTCAGTTTAGAAATAAATAGTGCTCTTTTACAAATTTTTCATTTTAATTATTATTTCATTTTGTTGTGTGTACATAAATAAATAAATAAAAATATAGGTACCAGCTCCTTTCTGTAGACCAAGTCTTCTGACTTGAATTCTGATCAATCACTCCATGTTGCAACATAGAACAAAGGAAAGGTGTATCAAACTAGAACAATAGAAAATAAATCCTGTCAGTAAAATATACATACTCAATAAGAAAATACAGGAACGTGCTCTGCAAAACCACATCGCAAAGCCGCCCCATTACGATTTAAGCCCATATTAATCATAATATTGGCGGGCGGAAAATTTAATTGAAATGTCAAACGATGATGTACTCGTTGTTAATTGAAACGTCATTTGGGATGCAGTGTTGGATTAATTGAAAAGTAATACACACGCGATAGGCGCGGTGGTTGTGACCCTGACGTCGAGGTTAAGATTTCGGGTTCGAATCTGGCTAAGAGCAAACATTTACGTAAAATAAAAAATAAAAAAATATCTTCACGCAATTCCCTATACAGGGGTAGACAGAGGTCTAGTCTAGACAATTAAGTCCCTTCGATCCACCTTCCACCGAAGATATTTTCTGGACAACGTGACAGGTAGTGAGCCCGTCGCCGTCTTTATGCCCAAGCCAACGATATTTGTACATAAGTTTTTGAAAAACCCATTGGTACGAGCCTGCCAACTGGGGATCGAACTCGGGTCTAATAACTCGTAGTTCCGACCACCCAACGGCAATCGTGACTCTAATTTTATCACGTAAACATTTACGTGATAAATATAAACGTGCTCCAGTCATGGAGGTTTTCATGTATGTATAAATATGTAATTTAATTAATCTTTTGGTAGCTTGGACACTTGGACAAACGTCGATAGTTATACGATATCGATCTGTCAAGTTGACGTAAATTAGTCGGTCAAACGTGTCGATAAGGTTGTCTAGCTCTCTGCCTACCCCAGTATGGTATATTACGAGATGATAATAAAAACACACACAACACGTTAATGTAAAAAAATTTCTTTTAGCAAATAAGAATTATTTATCAGCATAAATAACGAATGATCCTGAGCTACTAAATAAATAAAATAAACAAGATCTCCACACGTACTTCCAATACTCAAGTAGACAGACGTTTACACAATCAAGTCCTTTCGGCCGACCTTTTACTTAATCTTATTTAAATTAACCTGAATAAATACAAATATTGGACATACGATACAAAAGCCGAGACCTTGCCTTAATTTTTCGGAGCTAAGAATAGCTAGTTTGAATCAAATTAAAACCACCAAAATTACTGACTTCTTTCGCTTCTTTCAGATTCATCATCTTCTTCATACATGCACGTCTAGGTATCCGAGTACTCTTGACCCTCCTCTCTTCGAGCAATTTGCTCACATGGTCTTCGAGTTAATCTCGGTCTACCTCGACACCTTTTAATATTAACTTTCGCGCTATATATTTTCTTCACCATTCGGTCTTCACTCATTCGCTCAACGTGCCCAAACCATCGAAGCACGCCCTTATCAATTTTTGAGACAAGGTCATCTTTCAACCCGTTATATTGCGAATCTCTTCGTTTCGCTTTCGGTCGGCCATGGTAAGGCCGCACATTTTACGAAGAGATCGCATCTCCACTGCATTCAACCTGCTTTTATGCTTCTTCTGGCATACCCAGGTTTCGCTGCCATATAACAAAGTCGGTACCAACACTGCAGTTATGTATTGCAAGGCGTGCACTTTTCACAACGCCTTGCCTTTGATTAACGCAGTCAGCGCACCATTGACTTTGTTCCTGGCAGCGACACGCCTGTCCACATCTAAATCACATCTTCCATCCCGGCTAAACGCACTCCCCAAGTATACAATTTCATTCACCTGTTCTAGACTTTCCTGATTTACCCAAATTTCGCACTTCGTTCTTTCTTCGTCCCTTTCAAATACTAGAACCTTAGTTTTATTAGCATTCAAACGGAGACCATTAATTTCACATTCTTCTTTCATACACGTGACTAATGCCTGCAGTTCTGCCTCTGATGGTGCTATAAGCACTGCATCATCAGCATAAAGCAGACAATTTACTTTTATGTCACCCAATTTCACACCCAAACAGCTATCTTTCAGCTTCTGTAAACAGCTGTCGAGATACAGTATGAATAGCCAGGAAGACATGACACAACCCTGTTTTACGCCCGTTTGACGCTAAACATGGGTGACAGGTCATGCCCTACCCGCACACAGGCTTTACAGTCACAGTAAAGTGACTGCACAGCCCTTAGCAATCGACCATCCACACCATACCCCGGCAACAGTTCCCACATTTTCTTCCTTACAACCTTATCAAATGCTTTCTCAAGATCCACAAAGCACAGAAAATCTTCTGGTTAGCAGCCAGAAGCTTCTCCGTGATCATGCGGAGAGAAAACATTTGATCCGTGCATCCTCTTCCAGGTCTAAATCCGCATTGTGCCTCCCATAGAAATCTTCCGATTTATCTTGCATCCTACGTGTCAAAACCTTCGAGTAACTTTACTTGCTAAACTGGTCAAGCTGATCGCCTGATAGCACCCGCAGTCATAATGTGAACCTTTACCTTTATATAAAGGCACAATGACCGCGGATCGCCAATCATCCGGAACAGCTCCCGTTCGCCAGCACAAATTGCACAGCAGATGAAAGCTGTCCCAGAGGCGTGGCCCACCATACTTGACCATTTCAGCAGTAACTCTGTCTAGTCCCGCAGCCTTACCACATTTCAAACTTCTAATCGCACATTCAATCTCTTTCATACTGATGACCTCAGTGTCATCGAGGTCCGAGTCTGGCGTACCAGTCACGGCGTCACCCCGGATCCCTCACTAAGATCATCACACGCATACATCTCTATAAATTCGCTCCATCGCTGCATGACGTCCGATTTTTCTGAGAGGACGTCATTGGTTCCGAAAGCACTTTATTCATTTCCTATAATAAGTCGCACCACTCCGGGTCCTTCCAACCTCTTTCCAGAAGAGTTTGAAGTTCTCCTTGAAGATGTGCGACAACCTTTCGTCCGCTTCCATTCTACTCCTTTCACGCACTTCCTCAATCAATGCTTTCGTGTGAACTTTCTGAGCTTATATCTTTCTTCCTCTTCTCTCTCATATCCTTATCATTACTAGAGGCCAAGTAGTCTAACCATGCTTTCTTCTTCTTATTTACAGCTTCTTTCACTTCGTCATTCCACCATGCATCACCCTTTTACTACTACCTCTTTCACAGTTCCACACACGTCTTCCGCTGCACTAACCATTCCATCTCTAAGGCTCTGCCATATTTCTTCCACACATTCTTTCCTAACACCAATGCTGTCCAGCTGGCTACCCTTGCTTGATATTTATTCCTAGTGTCCGCTTCCTGAAGCTTCCAGCTTCGATGCTACCTACCGACTGTGGTTCTGGTATCGTTGTCCGGTGGCGCCAACCCGCGAACAGACCCCTAAATCTAGTAATCACTAGGTAGTGATCCGTTCCCAGGTCAGCACCTCGGAACACTCGTGTATCCATAATCTTTTAGTACTTGAACAAAATGGTGAAGAAAATAGTTACTAAGCGCGAAAGTTGACAGGCAGAATGAGGTAGACCGAGACTAACTTCGAAGACCAGAGCAATTATACCGAAGAGGGGAGGCTGACCTCCCTCCTGAGTACTCGGATACCTAGACGCATGTATGAAGAAGATGATGAATCTGAAAGAAGCGAAAGAAGTATGTAGGGATCGTGACACTTGGCGATCTGTTCTTCTGGCTACCTGCTGATTGTGCGTGAAGATAAATAAATAAAATAAAATTTATGTATTTTTTTGTGATATTTATATGTTTATTTAATATGTTACTATGTATTTGTATGTATATGTGTATGTATATGTGTAGAAGTATTTTTATAGTATATATGTATATGTTTAGTAATGTACACCAAGCTCCACAGCCTAAGATACATCTCTCCTCTATTGACTACCGAAAGATATTTCAGTCTAGAAATAAATAGTGCTCTTTTACAAATTTTTCATTTTAATTATTAATTCATTTTGTTGTGTGTACATAAATAAATAAATAAAAATATAGGTACCAGTCTTTTCTGTAGATCAAGTCTTCTGACTTGAATTCTGATCAATCACCCATGTTGCAACATAGAACAAAGGAAAGGTGTATCAAACTAGAACAATAGAAAATAAACTCTGTCAGTAAAATATACATACCAATAAGAAAATACAGGAACGTGCTATGCAAAACCACATCGCAAAGCCGCCCCATTACTATTTAAGCCCATATTAATCATAATATTGGCGGGCGGAAAATTTAATTGAAATGTCAAACGATGATGTACTCGTTGTTAATTGAAACGTCATTTGGGATGCAGTGTTGATTAATTGAAAAGTAATACACACGCGATAGGCGCGGTGGTTGTGACCCTGACGTCGAGGTTAAGATTTCGTCTGAATCTGGCTAAGAGCAAACATTTACGTAAAATAAAAATAAAAATATCTTCACGCAATTCCCTAAACAGAGGTCTAGTCTAGACAATTAAGTCCTTCGATCCACCTTCCACCGAAGATATTTTCTGGACAACGTGACAGGTGGTGAGCCCGTCGCCGTCTTTATGCCCAAGCCAACGATATTTGTACATAAGTTTTGAAAACCCATTGGTACGAGCTCGCTAACTGGGGATCGAACTCGGGTCTAATAACTCGTAGTTCCGACCACCCAACGGTAACGACTTAATTTTATCACGTAAACATTTACGTGATAAATAGAACGTGCTCCAGTCATGGAGGTTTTCATGTATGTATAAATATGTAATTTAATTAATCTTTTTGTGCTTGACACTTGGACAAACGTCGATAGTTATACGATATCGATCTGTCAAGTTGACGTAAATTAGTCGGTCAAACGTGTCGATAAGGTTGTCTAGCCTCTGCCTACCCCAGTATGGTATATTACGAGATGATAATAAAAATACACACACAAAACCTATGAAAGTCCAGTGAAGGACACAGACCTTTTCGAAGATGTATTTTACCGTTTGCTTAGAACACAGTGATAAGCTCACCACCTGTTACGTTGTTTCATATATGCGGAAACGTGGGTAGAAGAAAACATTGTCTAGTCCTCTAACCATCCTCATATTTGGAAATGCGTTAATGTAAAAAAATATCTTTTAGTAAATAAGAATTATTTATCAGCATAAATAACGAATGATTCTGAGCTACTAAATAAATAAAATAAACAAGATCTCCACACGTACTTCCAATACTCAAGTAGACAGACGTTTACACAATCAAGTCCTTTCGGCCGACCTTTTACTTAATGTTATTTAAATTAACCTGAATAAATACAAATATTGGACATACGATACAAAAGCCGAGACCTTGCCTTAATTTTTCGGAGCTAAGAATAGCTAGTTTGAATCAAATTAAAAACCACCAAAATTACTGACTTTTATAGTTGATAAGCGTTACTGAAAATGTCCCCAGGTGATTATTTATTTGTTTACTTATTTATTTGTAAGAAATATGGTAATTACCGATGATAAATCTATATATATATGTCAATCATATTTTGATATGTGATCTTGCAAATACATTCGTAAAGGAATTTAAAATACTTAATTATTATAGAATTTATGAGATAGAATTTTACTAAACATTAATAATACATAAACCATTGTAAAGAAAGTGTAAACGTAGTTTTATATAAATATTATAAACAAAAATATAGAACGCGACTCGTGAAGTTTACTTTCAACACGATTTACGAGTATCTGCAAAGACAGGTATTGTGTTCAATTTGTCTCCTAGAAATCCTCTTTTCTTAGCCTTATTTTCTTTGTCTAAATATCTGTAGTGTAATTTGTGTGTCTTCCAGTAATATTTCTGTTTTTAAATCTACTTTTTTTATCTTATTATGTTTTTGTTTTATTTTATCTTAGTGTATAAAAGTTTGTTTGATTAGAAGTTAATTTCTCAATAACGCCAAACCGGTTCGTCAGTCTTGAATGAAATTTGTAATGAAAATAGTTCTCCTAGATTAACGTATGGGATACTTACTTTTATTCCGGAAAAATGTACAATTACTCCATAGAGACACTATATACACTAATAGAGTTACTCGTTTATGGGATGGTGTGTGCGCTTCTACAACAAAATCCCAATAAATGTGCAGAACCCGCCTATTTAAGAATACACAGATAAGATTAAGAACATACAGATCTAAGAAATTTTTTACAGACAAACCTCATAAACCTTTTTCTCCTGCTACAATAGTACTTACACGTATTTACACGTACACTTAATAAAGTGGTTTGATTCCTATATTCGGGGCCGCTAGCAACGTGTTCGTATAGATGGTTGTTCTCAGGTTCATGCGAACTGCAGGCATGCCTCATTCATGCCATATTCTCTTCGTTACTTTTTTAATACGCTTTTATTAGCTTTACCTGTATCTTTGTATGTTTGTAACCGACTTCTTTGGGCGCGATTTTGACCCACTTTAAACGGCCAGATTTCGTTCAACCTTTGTAGACTTATCGAGGACCGATGACAATACACTAATTTAATAAAAAAAAACTAAAAAGTGAAAAATAAATAATAGTTTAAAAAAAACTAAAAAACACGCTTTTTATAGAAAACCGTACTAAAAAATAGAAAATAAATTTTAATAAATTTAAATTAAGAATAGCGTAAAAAAAATTTTTTTATATATTTTTAAGAATAGCGTTAAAAATTTCAATAAATATAAATTAATAATATGTGAATAAAAAAAATATTTTATTTTGAAAAAAGCGTGGGGTGCATGGTGTCAATGGTTATAAATATTTATTGACAGATATGAGTAGAGTGATAATTATAGAGTGAGTAATTTTGATAATATCTTAAAATGCACCCCACGCTTTTTTTTAAATAAAATAATTTTTATTCACACTATTATTAATTTATATTTATTGAAATTTTTAACGCTATTCTTAATTTAAATTTATTTTCTATTTTTTAGACTGGTTTTGTATAAAAAGCGTGTTTTTTTTAAACTATTATTTTTATTAACTCTGTCACAACTGTAATTTCATCAAACTTCCATCTTTACGCAGACGACTTGCAGATTTATCATTATTTTTCACCACTTCAGTAAATAACGATTTAAACCCAATTTTAAAGGTCTAAACGTTTTAGACTAGCTATCAATGCATCAAAATCGCAAGCCATAATTGTAGGCAGTAGGCTCGTTACCAGAAGGACTTCTCTAATATATCACCGACGAGGTTAGATGACAATATCGTGCCTTACACTGAGACGCTTAAGGATCTTGGGGTAACAAATGAATGTAATCGGTCCTGGCATGTTCATTTCAGACAAGTTAGTCACAAGGTGCTCTGTACATTCGCTAAAATGGTTTGTTGCCATCACGAAGCTTCTATTGAAGAGCTTCTCAATAAACTCGAGCGTCTGCAAATTTTATGCATTCGATTTATCTTCGGAATTCGCAAGTCTTATCATGTATATCATTTTCGTAACAACGTTGCGGTAATACTCAAATAGATATATTTTTATGCAGATGATATGAGTAAATATTCATGTACTCGTACCCCTAGGTATTCGTGAATCGAGTTTAAACATTCATTCATTCATATACATCATTCATTCGTGTTTGCCCCAAGCGGGACTCCTTCTAGTTTCCTACCAACTAGCTTATCGGTACTTTATCTTCAGATAATTCTTTGGCTGTCGTAACGTATAACACAGAGAAATGCTTTGTTAAAAATGAAAATAGTTAAAAAAATTATAAAAATGTTTAATTAAAAAAAAGTGGGAGTATAACACTCAATTCGATGCACTATCAAAACAGGCCAGTAAAAGTTAATATACCATATTACGAACGCTTTTAAGTCAGGGTTGACTCTGCACCGACTTGCACGTGCGTTATTCTACTAGATAGAAGCATAGGGCAGCTAATATTATTACCGAGCCCCAGTTGGCAGGCTTGTACCAACGAGTTTTTCGGAAAAAAAAACTTATGTAGTAATTATATCGTTGGCTTGGATATTAAGACGAAAACAGGCTCACTACCTGTCACGTTTTCCCGAATATATCTTGGTGGAAGGTCGAAGGGACTTAAGTGTCAAGACTAGACCTCTGTCTACCCCTGTATTGTGAATTGCGTGAAGATATTTATTTATGTTTATTTCTAATTACAGAGCACCGTGAAATTACTAATTTTCTAGCCAACACTTTCTTACTCATGGGTTTGTATTTCGTTTTGTAATAGTTTTTTTAAAGTGACAGTTCTTGTCAGTTCACACTTAACAGTTTTAACACTTAACGAGGAACCGTAATTAATTTTGCAAAATAAAAGTAGCCTAAGTTTCTCCTTATATCATCAGCTATCTGCCAGCGAAAGTCCCGATAAAATCGGTCCAACCATTACAGAGATTCAACGGAACAGACAGACAGCTAAAAATTTTAAGAGTTTATATATAATAGGATGTAAGAGGAGAGGGACATAACTTACTCTTTACTGTGGGAAATTGAAGCTCATGTATTTTATATGTTTTTTATGTTCACAGACATGAGGCTAATCGTCCCCGGTTGTGTTAAAGACCCACGAGCAATGCCTTACTTCCGGTTATTCGTACTGATGTCTGCTATGGCGCTTTACCTCTCTATGGGTGAGTATTACGCCAATTTGTAATTTGTTTATGAAAAGAGACGAGAAGAGCGTAAGAATTTGCCGCCCTGCCGAATGACGGGAAGAAAGTTCCTATATATATAGACTATATATATAGACTAATGTCTATTGTAATTTGCAGATTACAATAGACATTAGTCTATTATAATGTTGTCATTACAAAGCAGTGGTAGATTAAACAAAAACAATCGATGGATGTTACATATGTCACTTATATCAGAGTATTAATTATTTTACTTGATATGTATATATCAGGCTACGACGCCAATGAATGAAATTGCAATGAATTTTTTCGCAGGCGCATTTCTTTGTTGTTACGCGCCGGCAACTAATATAAAATAGCTTTAACTTTCGGGGAAAAGAGGCTCTCGACTGCCAATCACGTTTGGTAAGCGTAGCGTAAGATGACCCCTCACGAGATGGAGTGACGACTTGCAAAATGTTGAGTGAAGTCGAGTCGAGAGTTTTCTGGGAGAAATTTGTTCACCAGTTGACTCTTAAGAGCTTTAAAGAAGAAGAAGATGTTTTAACTTGATAAAACATTTTCTTTTCATCTTAAATGCTCAAGCCGATTATAATCTCTAGACCAGTCATTATCTTACTTTTAAAGCAAATTTTATGTACAAAAGGCAAACCAAATGTGACCCTAAAAAAGCTATAAATTATTCAAAGTATTTCTCAGATAGCTCTATAAATAGTTTTAAAGCAAGCTTAATCCTAAAAATCATTTTGCTAAAAAAAATCTTTGAAAGTACTTCTTCGAACCGGAGCTCAGTCCCATTTAATTTGCTGGTTTCAAATATTTTCATACATACATACATACATATCATCACGCCTCTTCCTGTAGGGGTAGGCAGAGACCACTTCTTTCCACTTGCTACGATCCTTACATACTTGTTTCGCTTCGTCCACTTTCATTATTCCCTTCATACATTCTCTTCGATTCAGGGTACTCTTGACCTGGCCTTTTTTCAGGACGTCCCTGATTTGGTCTTGAAACGTCCGCCTAGGTCTTCCCCTTCCTACACTTCCATTCACACTCGCCTTATATGCTTTTTTCGTCAATCGTTCTTCATTCATTCTCTCGACATGGCCAAACCATCTCAGCATACCTTTCTCAATTTTAGTCACTACATCTTCTTTCAGACCACAACGTTTCCTTATTTCACCATTCCTTATCCTGTCGCTCAGTTTAACTCCTAACATACTTCTTAATGCTCTCATCTCAACTGCATTTACTCTGCTTTCATGTTTCTTCTGCCATACCCAACTTTCACTTCCGTACATGAGTGTCGGAACCAAAACTCCCTATGCACAGCCAAACGAGCCTTGTTAGACACCATCCGACTGCTCATAAAGGAGTGCAAAGCTCCATTCACCATGTTTCCTGCATTCACTCTTCTTTCAATATCACTCTCACACTTTCCATCTCTTGTGAACTTTGAACCCAGATACACAAACTCATTCACCTGTTCAATTTGTTCATCTCCAATCACTATATTGCAGTCTGTCATGACCTCATCTCTTTCAAACACCATTACTTTCGTCTTCTTTACATTCATCTTCATCCCCTTCTAACAAAATCTTCACTCATAGCAGTTACCATCTCCTGCATCTCCTCGGCTGAAGACGCAAGTAATACTTGATCATCAGCATAGAGAAAACATTTGACGAGTAACTCATTCATTCTCAACCCACTTTCATTCTCTTTTAAATCTGTCAAGCAATTGTCCATAAACAGATTAAACAGCCACGGTGACGCTACACATCCCTGTCTAACACCTTTTCGATATTAAACCATTCAGTGTACGCCCCGTTTATCCTTACACAAGCACAGGAATCCCTATAAAGAGATTGCAATGCTCGTATGAGGATACTGCTGACACCTTTCACGGACAATGCTGACCACAATTCATTCCTCACCACTCTATCATAGGCCTTTTCTAAATCCACGAACGTGCAATAGACCTTCTGGTTTTAGCCAGACACTTTTCGGCTATGCACCGCAAGGAAAAGACCTGATCCGTACACCCCATTCCCTTTCTAAATCCCGCTTGTGCATCCCATACTTTTTCGTCCGTTTCATTCACAACCCTTTCAATCAACACTTTCGCATACAATTTACCGACGACGCTGAGAAGGCTTATACCGCGGTAATTTACGCAATCCTGCCGTGACCCCTTTCCCTTATATAATGGCACGATTACGGCTTTGCACCAGTCTCCCGGTACTTGCCCATTTTGCCAGCACATATTGAAAAGGCGGTACAGCTGACTAGCCACTAAGCCCTGTCCAGTCCTCAGCATCTCGACGGTAATCCTATCATATCCGGCAGCCTTACCAAATCTCATACTTTTCAACGCTTTTACTATTTCATCCACGCTTATCTCACTGTCACCAACATTTATATTAACCATGGAAGGTGCCGGGTGTTGTACCTGCACTTCCTCTCTTTCAAATAAACATTCAAAATACTCTTTCCATCTCTTTAACACATATTCTTCTCCTTTTATAATGCTCCCATCTTGACTCCTGATTGTATTCAGCTCCGAGGTAGAGGTTTTTCCTCTGGCTGTATTGACGGATTTCCAGAAAAACTTGATGTTTGACTGGAAATCTTCAGTGAGCCTCCTATCAAAATCATCCTTTTGTTCTTCTTTCTTTCTAGTCACAACATCTTTCGCAGCTGATTTGAATCTTTTATACTTCTTTCTCGCTTCCTTTATCTCGTCATTCGTCGCCTTTTGAAGTTTTTGGTTAGCTTTTGTTGCTAACCAATCCAACCACGCTTTCTTCTTTTCTTGCACAGCCTTTTGTACATCTTTATCCATCCACACATTATACTTCTTTCTTCCTTTCCTCCGTTTAGCTACTCCGCATACCTCAACAGCAACATTCACGACTCCTTTCTTAAATGTCTCCCACAAATCTTCAAACACACATATCTCTTCTATGCCTTTAAAACTTTCTATCAGTTTCTCTACATACTCGTCTTTCTTATCCTTTCTTGTAGATTTTCCACTTTTATTCTGTCCAAAACACTCGTAGGCTCGGCTCCTCGGTGTCGCCACCGTTTAAAGATGCCATGTATTCGGGCTATGACCAGGAAGTGGTCTGTGTCAAGGCCTACACCGCGGTATGCTCGAGTGTCTAGCAGGTTCTTCCTCAATCTTTGATCCACAATAACAAAATCAATTATACTTCTAGACTCACCTCAATTCTTGTATACAAATGGATCTTTTGTGATCAAACATTGTATTGGCCACGCACAGATTCCATTCCAAGCATACTTCAAGTAGGCTTCTCCCATTTTCGTTCACTCTCTCGTCCCCAAATGTACCCAGTACTCCTTCATACCCATCACGCTTTACTCCAACCCACCCATTAAAGTCCCCTAACATCACGATCCGTTCATTTTCTCCGCATTTATTCAAGACCTCTCTCATGCTATCCCAAAATTCCTCTCTCTCTTTTTGGGCTTTAATGACCCACCCTCGCAGATCCGTCGGTGCATAAACCCCAAGGATAAACAAGCGGGTGAGTCCAACTTTAACCTAACCCAGAGGAGTCTTGGGCTTACACATTCATGCTCTATCACACATTCAACTATTCGAGAGGAAAGAATCACACCAACTCCCTGACAGCCTCGGCTGGTTTGGGGACTCCTGACCAGTATGCCGTGTAGGGACCATGAACCGTGGTGTCACATCCTTTCCTCTTGGTTTCGTTCACGCACAGGATATCTATACATCGTTCGTCCATCATCTGACATACTTCATCTACCTTACCATCCATTCCTCCTCTTACATTCAACGTAGCGAAGCGGCTCTCCATGGGCCGCTTTTCACCCCCGCGAGAAACGAGACGTGATGGGTGGCGAACCACATCGCCGCCATTTTGGTAAGTAAAATTCACCATTGCGTTCCCACGAGTAGCAAGGGAAAGGTTTGTCCACCCCAGCAGAGCCCCGCATGCCAGGGTAAGGCTAGACTAATTCTGGGTCGCCCGGTCCCAGGGCAGTGTGGCACGCTAACGACTAGGCTTGCCCCTAGCCATGCATTCATCCGCGCGGCAGACGTTGGATTGGCGAAGAGAATAAGAGTAAGGAAAGGGAAGTATAGATTGTGAAAAAAGGAAAATTGGTAAGTTAAGGTGGGAATTAGGAAAGGTAGGATATTACCGCCCAGGAAGGCAAGGGATAGGACAGTAATAGCTAGGGAAGCCGGGGTCGCATACCCGTATACCATACCACAACTACCGGACAGGTAAGTTAGGATGAGTATCCCTGACTGAATATAAATATTTTCATTGTATAAAAAGCTAATTCTTAAAATTGTATCTAACGTAACTTTGAATTAATCTTAAATGATTGAAACTATTAAAAAGCGCTTTTTTTGAGATGAATTTAAAGTTATAGAAGAGTATAATATTTTTATTAACTTGCTTTATTTTGACTGAATCGACTATCAATTTACGTCTAAAATTATTACATTATTATAAAAATTTATATACATCAGATATATTATAATTGAGATGTTGGAGATATTTTTTATGTCTACGTAGTCTTTTGATAGATAGGTAAAAATTATCAGTGTGTGTTTAATTTATATACGGAGTAAACTGCAATAGCCGAGTGGCCTGGTGATTGGAATCCATTTCAGGAGACCCGAGTTCAATCCCCAGTAGGAATACCGTACCGTAACTAGTTTTTATCGAAACATGTAGGATTTGTTTTATTGCTTTGGACACTAAGACGGTGACATGCTCACCACCTGCCACGTTACAATTAAGCTTCGGTGAAATATGGATCGAGAGTCTTGAAATTGTAATAAAATACGGTGTTTAATGCTATTTATTGTTTATCAAAACAAATCACTTATTCATCGATGTAAGTAACATATATTACATCTATCGATTGACATTTTTTAATCTACCACCATAATTATAATTTAATGTGAATAGTGATGAGTAATTTATTTTTTTACTGTAAATACAGGCATGCATTATAAAAATGAATAAAAAATATGACTTACGCGCCCACACATATACACCAACAATTTTTCTTGTCAGAAGAAAGAAAGAAAGGTTTATTCGCCAAAATGATGTCACGTAGCTAACACCAGAAAGCTTATCTGGTGATATCCCAATTTATAACTAAGGTTTTTAGAGGCAAGAGTAGGTCTCTTTATAGGATTTTACAGCTCTCTCTGAGACGCAGACAAACAGAAATTTGATACAGAAAGACAACGGCGTTTTTGCGACCCACTTTTCACTGGAGCTTATTTGGGACAACGTGACATGTAATGAGACTATTGCCATAGTCTCCAAGCTAACGGTACAATATTTACAAAGATATATTTTCATATATAATATTTATAGAAACTTCCACTCAACATATTTCCATGACTCGATTACAAATATACATCACTTTACACACAAATGTTTGCCCCCAGCGGGATGCGACCCACAGCCCTTACCTTCGAAGACAGGATCACTACCAAGATACTGTTTGTAACAATAATGGATATAGATAGATTATTTTCGGCATAAATATATTTAAATTTAAATACTTATCCGTCGCTATCCAGATACCAACCTTAAGAAATCTTTCTCAGGAACTGAGCACGTATGTGATTGATATCATATAAATATACATTATTTTAATTGTTGTAGAATTCTAGAAGAATAGACAAAAAGGGCAGGGATCCATGATGTTCAAATATGATTTCGTTAAGCTTAGTACAGTTAGTCAGGACAATAAGACTACAATAGACTCTCCAAATGTATCTTTGTCTCAAATGAACTTCAATAAAAAGTGTGTTTCTACACACTTCACTTCATTGTCAAGACTTCTGCCTACCCCAGTATAGGACTGTGATAGAATGAACACATGAATAGTAAACGTAATTATTTACGTTATGTAAATAAGCCATTATACCCATGTATTTTAATCACCGTTCAAAAGCACATACTAATTAATGCATATCCAAACTCACCTTTCAAAAGCGCCTACGTAAAATCTATTAATACATTTCATTTCACCGCCCACGTAAAAGCGCCTGATTAATTTTAACGGCAATAACATTATGTGTGTCATGTGGGTACTGTTAATTCTGTAGGCGCATTTTTTTATTTGTAAGTCATTAAATAAAATAAAGGAATTTTTATTAAAAAAGTCACGATAGCCGAGTGGTTGGGTGGTCGGAATTTCGAGTTAATAGACCCGAGTTCGATCCCCAGTTGGTAGGCTCGTACCAATGGGTTTTTCAAAAACTTATGTACGAATATCGTTGGCTTGGACATAAAGACGGCGACGGGCTCACCATCTGTCACGTTGTCCCGAAAATATCTTAGGTGGAAGGTGGGTCGAAGGGACTTAATAGTCTAGACTCGACCTCTGTCTACCCCTGTATTGGGAATTGCGTGAAGATATTTATTTTTTATTTTTATAATTTTTATTGAGTGCCATAGATAGGGACAAGATCACAATTCTTCTGATCCTTAAGTAAGCAGCTTAAGCACTTGTATAATTCATAATTCATAATTTTTTATTTGCAATAATGTGGTACAGAGGTGTTAATACAATTATACTATCCGTTAGACACATTAGCCATTGCTGGCGTGCAAATATTGTTAAAAGAGAAAAAAAATCATCAGAGTTAATAAAATAAGTAAATAACTAAGTTCATAACAAGTCCAAGCATTAAAAATAACAACCGTAATGAACATAATAATAATAATAATAATAATGTTACAAAATAAATTATATGTCATGTCATTCATTCATATTATTCATTTTATTTTACAATTAATTATTATATGCTATTTTATCATGCAGTGTAATATATGTCTCATAATACAATACTATCTATCTGTTATGTCAATCTTATTTTTTTCTATTATAATTTACGTTTCAAGTTTAAAAAATCGCCCACAGAGTAAAAACATTTTTCAATCAACCAGGTCTTAAGCACATACATGAATTTTTTAATATTAAGCTGTTGAATCTCATTTGGTAGATTGTTGTAAATTTGAACCGCCATTGTATAACTACTTCTGACGCACATCTCAGTTTTACATGGGGGTAACCTTAACTTATAGGGAAATCTTGAATTTAGTCTACCTACGTCTTGGTTTGTTGTAAATAAATGTGTTTGCGTTTTAACAAATTTGCAAACTTCGAAAATGTAGAGACTAGGAACAGTCAGTATTTGTAGATCTTTGAACAATGGCTTGCAAGAAGTCCAGGCGGTAACATCACATATAGCACGAATACACTGTTTTTGCGCTATAAAAACTCTATTTATTTTTATTGAGTTGCCCCATAGTACAATGCCATATTTTAAGCACGATGCAACATAACCGTGATACGCTTTTAGTGCCGTACTTTTATTACTTATTTTGGTAAGGCGCCATAGAGCATATACAAAACGATTAATTTTCCTGCATATCTCATCAATTTGAGGCTTTCATGTCAGTTTATCATCCAAAAGAATCCCTAAAAAGAGTGTTTCATTTACTTCATTAAGTGATTCAGAATCGTATTTCAATTGGATTTTTTTCTTGGAGCCACTTCGATTATGAAATTGTATATATTTTTTTTTTTTTTTTACATTTACTCTTAGATTGTTTACTTTTAGCCATTCTATAATGCATTGTACAGTACTGTTTAATCTTATTTTAAAATCTTCTTGTGGACATTTAGGGATAACAATGGTAATATCATCTGCGAAAAGTGTGCATTGATACTTGGTGATCTGAGGCAGATCGTTTATATAAAGAAGAAATAGTAACGGTCCAAGTATACTACCCTGTGGTACACTAATTTTATTTGCTCTAGAGCTAGATTGTACTAATATTTGTTCATTGTTTTTATCATTGATACTTGTTATTTGTACATATTGGTGCCTGTTACTAAGATAACTTCTGAGTGCCAGTTGATTTTTATTCTCGTTTTTTAAACTCACGATAGCCAAGTTGTTGGGTGGTCGGAATTTCGAGTCGAGAGACCCGAGTTCGATCCCCAGGTGGCAGTGCCAATGAGTTTTTCAAAAACTTATGTACGAATTTCATCGTTGGCTTGGACATAAAGGCGGCGATGGGCTCACCACCTGTCACGAGGACCCGAAAATATCTTCGGTGGAAGGTGGGTCAAAGGGACTTAATTGTCTAGACTTGACCTCTGTCTACCCCTGTATTGGGAATTGCGTGAAGATATATTTTTTAAATTTTTATGAAAATGCTTGGTTTACTTACTCTCCCACTGCTAACGTTGATACGAAATACATTACGCCGTGGGATTAACAATAAAATTTTGCCCGCAGGAGCGTCGGTCTTCCAGGCTATAGAGGAGCCTTTAGAACGGGAAACCGAGGAGCGAATAGCGAAGATGAAGATGGACTTTCTTAACGACCATCCCTGTCTCTCAGGTAAGCTCTTTCAATTAAAAAATCCAAGAAAATTCATTCCAGTTCAATTTAACGACCTCCGTAGTTGAGTGGCGTACACACCGGTTTTCATGTTGTCTCCAGCTCTGAGGTCCTGGGTTCTTTTTCAGGTCGCGTTGATGTAGGAAAACACTTTTTCTACATTTTTTCGGGTATAGGTGTTTGTGGTACCTTCGTTATTTCTGATTCTATAACACTATTGATTTTGCTACTAACTTTGGGATCAGAGCAATGTATGTGGCGTCACTATCTATGCAGCTATGTATGTATAGTTAGCGTATATGTACCTCGTCTGTTTCTTATTAGGGAACTTTAATGTGCAAAAATAATTAAATTTGGAAATTGCTTAACATCTTCTATAAACTAATAATATTAATTTAAACAATTACACATGGCAAGCTCGTGCCAATGGGTTTTTCAATAACTTATGTATGAATTATGTCGTTGGATTGGACATTGAGACGGCGACGGGCTCACCACCGACGATTGCCGACTGCCTGGCAATTCGAGTCATGTGACCCCTAGATCGATCCCCAAGGCTCGTACCAATGAGTTTTTCAAACAAAAATGTACCCAAAAGATGTTCGGTGGAAAGAAGGTCTAAGGGACTTAATAGTCTAGACCTCTGTCTACCCCAGTATTAGGAATAGAGTGAAGATATTTATTAAAGAGCAAGTCGCATTCGACCAGAGTTTCCTCACATACTACGTGGCGATTATACAGTACAACAGATACTATGTGGTTTCGGCGTAAGACATTATCTCCGCTTTATTACCGTGGGTCACGTAAGAGCAACTAAGGGAACAACCTCGTAAATAGCTGGGCTACTGATAGGAAGCCACGCATCAGCTTTTGTTGTTGCATGAATGGGCCGGCTCGACCGGGGAAGTACCACGACCTCACAGAATACCGGCGTGAAGTAGAAGTCTAACAAACTTCTGCGTTTCGTCTGGTGAGTGCAGGTAACCGTTGGCCCACACACCCCCCTCCCCAATTGGGGGGGGGGGAGGCACTCTAAGGGAGGCAACGCATCTGCTATGCCTCTGGTATTGCGGGTGTTCATAGGCGGCGGTAATTACTTACCATCACGTGATCCACCCGCTGGTTTACCTGCCTTTTCTACAAAAAAAAAAAAAAAAAGAAGCAGGGCAGACATCTTGAAGTATACCTGTATACTTACAGAACGGCCTGTAAAAGTCCACAGCAGGAAGTAAACATCTCCCGTAAAGAAGAAAAAAAAAAAAAAAATATCTTCACGCAATTCCCAATACAGGGGATAGACAGAGGTCTAGTCTAGACAATTAAGTCCCTTTGACACACCTTCCACCGTAGATATTTTCGGAACAACGTGACAGGTGGTGAGCCCGTCGCCGTCTTTATGTCCAAGCCAACGATACAATTCGTATGTAAGTTTTTGAAAAACCCATTGGTACGAGCCTATCACCTGTGGATCGAACTCGGGTCTCTCGACTCGTAATTCCGACCACCCAACCACCCGGCTATCGAGACTTTTTTAAAGGAGGATTTGCCATAATTGCCGCCGAATCTATCGGGATCGGTCGCGGGTCCCTCGACTTGAATTCAGATCGATCCCCAAGGCTCGTACCAATGAGTTTTTCAAACAAAAATGTACCCAAAAGATGTTCGGTGGAAAGAAGGTCTAAGGGACTTAATAGTCTAGACCTCTGTCTACCCCTGTATTGGGAATTGCGTGAAGATATATTTTTTAATTTTATGAAAATGCTTGGTTTATTTACTCCCACTGCTAACGTTGATACGAAATACATTATGCCGTGGGATTAATAATAAAATTTTGCCTGCAGGAGCGTCGGTCTTCCAGGCTATAGAGGAGCCTTTAGAACGGGAAACCGAGGAGCGAATAGCGAAGATGAAGATGGACTTTCTTAACGACCATCCCTG
Source organism: Sericinus montela (assembly GCA_029286605.1). NCBI lineage: Eukaryota > Metazoa > Arthropoda > Insecta > Lepidoptera > Papilionidae > Sericinus > Sericinus montela. Next base: position 2,198,889 of record JAGSMR010000061.1, on the reverse strand, counting down.
TCTCTCAGGTAAGCTCTTTCAATTAAAAAATCCAAGAAAATTCATTCCAGTTCAATTTAACGACCTCCGTAGTTGAGTGGCGTACACACCGGTTTTCATGTTGTCTCCAGCTCTGAGGTCCTGGGTTCTTTTTCAGGTCGCGTTGATGTAGGAAAACACTTTTTCTACATTTTTTCGGGTATAGGTGTTTGTGGTACCTTCGTTATTTCTGATTCTATAACACTATTGATTTTGCTACTAACTTTGGGATCAGAGCAATGTATGTGGCGTCACTATCTATGCAGCTATGTATGTATAGTTAGCGTATATGTACCTCGTCTGTTTCTTATTAGGAACTTTAATGTGCAAAAATAATTAAATTTGGAAATTGCTTAACATCTTCTATAAACTAATAATATTAATTTAAACAATTACACGTGGCAAGCTCGTGCCAATGGGTTTTTCAATAACTTATGTATAAATTATGTCGTTGGATTGGACATTGAGACGGCGACGGGCTCACCACCGACGATTGCCGACTGCCTGGCAATTCGAGTCATGTGACCCCTAGATCGATCCCCAAGGCTCGTACCAATGAGTTTTTCAAAACTTATGTATGAATTATGTCGTTGGATTGACATTGAGACGGCGACGGGCTCACCACCGACGATTGCCGACTGCCTGGCAATTCGAGTCATGAGACCCCTAGATCGATCCCCAAGGCTCGTACCAATGAGTTTTTCAAACAAAAATGTACCCAAAAGATGTTCGGTGGAAAGAAGGTCTAAGGGACTTAATAGTCTAGACCTCTGTCTACCCCTGTATTGGGAATTGCGTGAAGATATATTTTTTAATTTTATGAAAATGCTTGGTTTATTTACTCCCACTGCTAACGTTGATACGAAATACATTATGCCGTGGGATTAATAATAAAATTTTGCCTGCAGGAGCGTCGGTCTTCCAGGCTATAGAGGAGCCTTTAGAACGGGAAACCGAGGAGCGAATAGCGAAGATGAAGATGGACTTTCTTAACGACCATCCCTGTCTCTCAGGTAAGCTCTTTCAATTAAAAATCCAAGAAAATTCATTCCAGTTCAATTTAACGACCTCCGTAGTTGAGTGGCGTACACACCAGTTTTCATGGTGTCTCCAGCTCTGAGGTCCTGGGTTCTTTTTCAGGTCGCGTTGATGTAGGAAAACACTTTTTCTACATTTTTTCGGGTATAGGTGTTTGTGGTACCTTCGTTATTTCTGATTCTATAACACTATTGATTTTGCTACTTACATTGGGATCGGAGCAATGTATGTGATGTTGTCCCTATCTATATATGTATTATTATTATCTATATATGTATTTATTCTTTATTAGAAACTAGTAGTGTCGTATGTTTTCATCAATCGTCAATTTCGATTTTATTTGGATTTCTGTTCCTTTACGTTGGCTGCTCGTTTCTCGAATTTAAACTTTACTTCAAGCTTTCTCAGTATGCAGACCACAATAAAATCAAATTTTATGGACTATTTCTAGTTTTCCAGATTAACGCACTTTGGAAGATATACTACAGATATATATTATAAAAAATAAAAAAAAAGAAAAAAATATCTTCACGCAATTCCCAATACAGGGGTAGACAGAGGTCTAGTCTAGACAAATAAGTCCCTACGACCTACCTTCCACCGAAGATATTTCGGGATAACGTGACAGGTGGTGAGCCCGTCGCCGTCTTTATGTCCAAGCCAACGATACAATTCGTATGTAAGTTTTTGAAAAACCCATTGGTACGAGCCTATCACCTGTGGATCGAACTCGGGTCTCTCGACTCGTAATTCCGACCACCCAACCACCCGGCTATCGTGACTTTTTTAAAGGAGGATTTGCCATAATCGCCGCCGAATCGATCGGGATCGGTCGCGGGTCCCTCGACTTGAATTCAGATCACCCAACCACTCGGCTATCGTTACTTGCTCCTTGCCGGTTTGTATTTATTTTGATAAAGTATAGCGCGTTGCTCGCTCACTCTTATTTGTATTTGTCTTCCCAACAAGCACGCGTCATTATTTGTTTACATTTGATAATTGGGTTTGTATAGAATTGTTGAAACAGCATCGAGATTGGTATTATTCGAGCTTTATTTCAAAGTTACAGGAGTCCGGTATTGATAAATTTTAAATTGTTAACTGTCTCGTTTAATCTTTGCCTCATTAGATATTACTTATTTACGTAGTTCAAAATGACGTATATTGATTTAAAAAACAAATTAAGATAAATGAAACCCTTTATTCTTTTTGACGACCTCCGTGTACGTATGTCATAAACACTGATTTTCAAGGTGTCGCCATCTCGAGGTCCCGGTTTCGATTCCCGGTCGGGTCAATGAAGAAAAATCACTTTTTCTACGTTTTCTCGGGTCTGGGTTTTTGTGGTGCCTTCGTTATTTCCGATTGCCATATCTCAAGTGCTTTAGCATCTTACATTGGGATCGGAGCAATGTATGTGATGTTGTCCCTATCTATATATGTATTATTATTATCTATATATGTATTTATTCTTTATTAGAAACTAGTAGTGTCGTATGTTTTCATCAATCGTCAATTTCGATTTTTATTTGGATTTCTGTTCCTTTACGTTGGCTGCTCGTTTCTCGAATTTAAACTTTACTTCAAGCTTTCTCAGTATGCAGACCACAATAAAATCAAATTTTATGGACTATTTCTAGTTTTCCAGATTAACGCACTTTGGAAGATATACTACAGATATATATTATAAAAAAAATAAAAAAAATTATCTTCACGCCATTCCCAATACAGGGGTAGACAGAAGTCTAGTCTAGACAATTAAGTCCCGTCGACCCACCTTCCACCGAAGATATTTTCGGGACAACATGACTGGTGGGACGTCTTTATGTCCAAGCCAATGATGTAATTCGTACATAAGTTTTTGAAAAACCCATTGGTACGACCTTGCCAGCTGGGGATCGAACTCGGGTCTCGTGATTCGTAATTCCGACCAACCTACCACTCGGCTATCGGTAATATATAAAACAAAACCTATATTTAAGGCTAAAATGTAGCTATCCCTGGCCATGCTTGACTTTAATTCAGATATAAATTATTATGCTTGTACCCCGTTTTTTATGATTCTAATATTTTAAATAACATCGTTGGCTTGTACACTAAGACGGCGACGGTCTCACTACCTGTCACGTTGTCCCCAATAAGCTTCACTGAAAAGTGGGTCAAAAGTTTTTTATAGTCTAGATCTCAGCCTACCCCAGTATTGAGAAATCAGAATCAATAATAATACAAAAATAACTTCGCTGGAAGTTGGGTTGAAACCCAGCCCTACCCCTGTATTGGAAATCGCGTGAAGATTTTTTTTATGTTTTAACCTTGCCTACTTAGTATACATAGGAAGATGTAATGAACGTAAAATATTATTGCTCTTTGTAAGAATTATTATGTTAATGTCTAGTAAAACAGAGAGTAATTAACTTTTGAATAACTAGTAGATCCACAGAGTAAGTAATTTTTTTATGGGGTGGTGAGTAAACTTCCACTACAACATCCCAGCAAATGCAAATTTAACTAACAGGTTTAAGAAATTTACTAAAGAATATCTTGAATAAATGAATACTCTAAAGAAGTACCTCTAAAGTAGTTCAAACTATTTCTTATTATTCTATGTTAAGTAAGTATTGTAAAAAAATATCAAACATATTTGTAAAAAAAAAATTCAAAAGATAATACTGAGCTTCTTACTCCTTTTACTTCGCCATTTGATAACATCATTACGAAACGGTCACTTTAAAAAATGACCCTCGAAGAATATGTCTTTTACTTATATTGAACTTTATTATCATTATCACATCGTAAATAATTACTAGTACTTATAGTTGCAGTACTTAGTTGAAGTCACGATAGCCGTGTGGTTGGGTGATCGGTATTCCACTTAAGAGACCCGAGTTCGTTTCACAGAGTTTAGTCACGTACCAGTGGGTTTTTTCAAAAACATACGTGGACAATTATGTCCAAGTAATACTTACATAAATATATATTTTAATAGATAAAATATTCATATAACCTCTATAAATCTATGAATCGAGTACAAACATTCATATTTATATACACAAATGTTTTCTCTAGCGGGATTCGAACCGTCAACCCATAGCTTCCAAGCCATTAATGACTATCGGAAAATAGACAAAAAATTATTTTGTAGATAAGTTATTTCTTTTTTATTATCTGCCATTCGATAGTGAACTAAACCAACAGTATAACAATATAACTAACAAAATAATGACCTCCGTGGACGAGTGAAGTAGTCGCAGTTCATAATGTCGCCAGCGGTAAGGTTCTGGCTTCGATTTTCCACGAAGCCACTTTTCCAGAAAGCTACTTTTCCTACATTATGTCGGGTCTGGATGTTTTTGGTAAATTTATTGTTTCCAATTCCAGAATACAAGCGCTGTAGATGCTTACTTTCGGATCTGAGCAACGTGTGTCATGTTGTCCCTGTCTATGTACATGTATTTATTTATTCATAAATACTCCAAAGTAATTTCTTATATTATATTGCAATAATGTGTGAACAATGGCACTTAACATTAATTAGTTTCAGTAATTGGGTCATCATAAGCACTTATCATACAAAAATGTTAGATTTATGTCTAAGGCTTGAAGCAAACGGAGCGTTTAATAATAAATAAATAAATATCTTCATGCAATTCCCAATAGAGTGGTAGATGTCTAGTCTAGACAATTAAGTCCCTTTGACCCACCTTCCACCGAAGATATTTTCGGTTCAACGTGACAGGTGGTCAGCCGGTGGCCGTCTTTATGTTCAAGCCGACGATATAATTCGTACAAAAGTTTTTTGAAAAACCCATTGGTACGAACCTGCCAACTCGTGTCTCTTGACTGGAAATTCCGACCACCCAACCACTCGGCTATCGTGACTCTAAGCGACTGAATGAATCAAGCGTTTAATAGCCTTGGTTGTTAACCGTTGTTCTTACTTCACCCCTGACTCGATTGCAGGTCTTAGACGTCTCCCTTTTGATTTGACAAAATCGCCACGCTCGGCAAACGGATTGGCGATCGCAGTACCAGACATCTCGCACATTAGACGCTGCTGCCCAGTGGTCAGCTGAATTTTGGTCTGGTATTTCTCGAGATACTATTCCCACATCTGACGGTAGCCAATTAAATTTTAAAGGTTTTTCCCCTTAGTCGCCTCTTACGACACCGACGGGAAGAAAGATGTATTCTTACGCCGATACGTCACGTCACGGTTTATACAGGATCCTGGTTTTTGTTGGTTGGAAGATTTTTATGATAACTAACAATATGACCTCTGTGGACGAGTGGCGTATACACCGGTTGTGTGTTGTATCGCCATCTGTGAGGTCCGATTCAATTCTCGGTGAGGGAATTATCGTTTTCCGTTCGATGGTAAAGGTCCGCTTCCGGTTCGGAGCAATGTAGAAAATACTTTCTCCATTTTCTCGATTCTGGATATTTACGGTATCTTCGCTGTTTCTTATTCCATAATGCAAATGCTTAAGCTACTTTGGGATCAGAGTAATGTATGTGATACTTTTCGTGACTGGTTAGGTATTAATAGTAATAATACTATTAATACTTAACCAGTCACGAAAGACCCGAGTTCGATCCGCAAGGTTCGTACCAATGGATTTTTTTTTCTAAACTTAAGTACGATTTATGTCGTACACTTGGATCTAAAGACGGCGACGAGGTCATCACCTGTCAAAATGTCTAAGACGGAAGGTGGGACGAAAGGACTTAATTGTCTTGACCTCTGTCTACCCCTGTAGATATTTTTTATTCATATATTAATTACTATTACTTCTGGCAGATTTTTATCAAGGCGCCGTAAAAAAAATGTTTATTTAAACACACAGTTCGTTATCGACCTTACTGATATTATTTTATCGGCTACCGCCACTCGGAGTTTGTGTAGTACCCTGACAGATTCTCAGCGCATCACACGTCACGTTACACCGACGATCCGTTATCGAATTAATAATATTTCGTGCTTTGTACAATGCATCATAATGTCGCGTCTTGAATTACACAATAGCGGCCATAAGTACGTCAATGTTTTCGCGTCATTCTTCGAGCCTAATCATCCTAAAAGGTTCTTCAAGTACAGTTGACCGAAGCTCTCAACCGTTTCGGGATCTTTAACCTTTGATCTTGTGACGGACATCTGGAGTGACAAGTGTAGAACTTTTTTAAATTAACTCAGATAATAAATACGCATGTTTATTTTTCTCTAATATTTCAAAAATCGATGATAATTTCTATGTGAAAAAAACCTTCGCTATTCACTTCAATTTATACCCTCGAATCGAAAATAAAAATCGCTTCCTATTTTTTAAAAAAATATTTAACTTTTCCAAAGCATAAATTTTCCATTATCGAAGAGTGATAAAGTTTTCAAAATGCCGGAAAAGCAAAAGTACAAACGTGTGCAGTCGTACGGCAGCATGAGCTCGGCGAGGAGCGAAGACGACATGACGGTGCACAGCCAACTCTTCCCCTACCCCAAGAAGATGGTCGTGGAGCGGGAGATCCTGTACGAGGAAGAGAACCCGCCATTCCAGCCGCTGTTTGCCACCACCAGGATCTTCGGCAAGGCCAGGTTCACCTGCCTGATGGCTCTATACCTCTGCTTCTACGTGCTGTTCCTATTGGCGGGCGCAATTATATTCTCCTGTCTGGAAGCGCCCCTCGAGAACGAGATAAGGCTCGATGTAATCCGTGCAAAACAAATCTTCATGGGCCGCTATCCGAACGTTCTAGGTAGGTGTTATCTATTATTTGTTCTGTTTATTTATCGATACGCAATCGAACGCCAATACGATATTGTGAAACGCCAGGAGGAAAAAGATATCGATTAACGCGCTCACTGTTGTATAAACATTTCACGCCGTTCCCAATACAAGGGTAGACAGAGGTCTAGAAAATTATTATATACTATATATAATTCGACCCACTTTCCACCGAAGATATTTTTGGGGCAACGTGAGAGGAGGTGAGCCCGTCGTCGTCTTTATGTCCAACGATATAATTCGTACTTGAGTTGATGAAAAAACCAATTGCAACGAGCCTGCCATCTGGAGATCGAACTCGGGTCTCTTGACTCGAATCCCGATCAACCAACCACTCAGCTATCGTGACTTTTTTTAATTTTTTCTTAAAGAATACTAGCAATTCCGAATAACATTACTAGTATTCCTGTTAACCACTCCAACTAAGCTGAAATGCTTGTGCCTGGAGTTGGTTTACGTCAATAGTCGAATGGCGGGGCCCGAACCTGCGACGTCATGTTTCGCAGTCCGCACCCTAAACCATTAGGCTATTGCCGCTCTAATTTCAATTTTTATTCTCTAATTTATATAATAATTACTCTAATTTATAATTCAACCCACCTTCCACCGAAGAAATGTTTGGGTCAACGTGACAGGTGGTTAGCCAGTCGCCGTTTTTATGTCCAAGACAACGATAAAAATCGTTCATAAGTTTTGAAAACGCCTATTGGTACAAGCCACCTGGGGATCGAACTCGTGATTCGTGATGAATTTTACATTTACAGTCGTATCGCATTAAGAATACACACTGACATTTTCACATAACTTCCTTGCACTAGTTTGATGCCGTACGTCTCAGAGGAATTTAATTATATTTCTATTCGTTTGTAGGTTTATGTGGGTCTCTGTACGCGTAGCTTTGAGATAGAGGGAATTGGATGGTCTCCTCAAAAGGACAATGTGAACGAAATCAGTACACGCATATCAAAAAAAATATCTTCACGCAATTCCCAGTATAGGGTTAGACAGAGGTCTAGTCTAGACATTTAAGTCCCTTCGACCCACCTTCCACCGAAGATATTTTCGGGACAACGTGACAGGAGGTGAGCCCGTCGCTGTTTTTATGTCCAAGCCAACGATATAATTCGTACATAAGTTTTTAGAAAAACCCATTGGTACGGCCACTTGAGGATCGAACTCGGGTCTCTCGACTCGAAATTCCGACCACCCAACCACTCGGCTATCGTGACTTTACGCATACGCAAATAAAAATATTTGACTTTCTAATAAGAAAAATAACAAATATCAACGTTCTCATATTATCTACTCTTTGGACAATATGTTGTAATAGTCTTAGATATGAAATCAGCAAAAACAATCATGTAAATACAATAAATACCTATTGATATAATTTATAAAGTTTTCCGATGTTTTTCATGAATTTTATATTAATAAAAAAGGCAGACCGCAGCAGCTTCTATGATGCAAAGTATCTGGTACTGCGATCGCCAATCCGTTCCAAACATGGCGATTATGACACACCCTCCAATACTAGAGGCCTGTCCAACAGGACTTAAATAGACCGTTATGTGTAGATATATGTTATGTAACCACATAGCAATCAATCGAGATCATATCACCGTAATACAGATAAGAAAAATAAACATAAATAAATAAATAGATATCTTCACACAATTCACAATACAGGGGTAGACAGAGATCTAATCTAGACACTTGAGTCCCTTCGACCAACCTTCTACCGAAGATATTTTCGGGACAACGTGACAGGTGTTGAGCCCGTGCCGTCTTTATGTCGAAGCCAACGATATAATTTGTACATACGTTTTTGAAAAACCCATTGGTACGTGCCTGCCACCTGGGGATCGAACTTTGGTCTCTTGACTCGAAATTCCTACCACCCAACCACTCGGTTGTCGTAAATTTTTTAGAAAGATGTGCCATTTAAATCTATTTATGTACATTATCAATGGTCCGTGACCCAAGCTGTGGTCTAATGCAGTTAATTATTGCGTTATTCTGCTGTTTATTATAAACACACAATTAGGTGATTCGCTAGTCTATATGCTTTCGAAGCACAGCGTTTCGGTGTCGAATCAAGCATATCGCAAACAGAGTCGGTTTTCGCTACGCTTGGCAAGCGGATTGGCGATTGCAGTACCAGACCACTCGCACCTCAGACGCTGCTGCGCATCTTCGATCTGATAATTTTGGTTTGATATTTTTAGACATGGTTATCCCGCCATCTATCGGTTGCCATTACGATATTTAAGCATTTTCCTTTAATCGCCTCTTAAGACATCTACGGGAAGAAAGGGAGTGGCAATATTCTTATACCGTTACCTCACAGCCATATGGTTACGTCGTAAGAATATGCCTCCTTTCTTCCCGTGGATATCGTAAGAGGCGAAAAAGAGAAAAGCCTTGAACATTCAATTGATGATGGCCAGATGGCCAGCTCGAAAAATACAGCAATTCAAACCGGTGCCGGGCATCAGTGTCTAAGATGCAAGGTGCCTGGTACTGCGATCGCCAATCCGCTTGCAAAGCGTGGCGATTATGGCAAATCCTCCCATACGGTAGAGGCCTATATCCTGCAGTGGATTAGTAGGCTGTTATGATGATGATGACGAAGTGTTATATTTTTAAATAATTCTCCATACTCGAAGTCACGATAGCCGAGTTGTTGAGTGGTCGGAATTTCGAGTCGAGAGACCCGAGTTCGATCCCCGGGTGGCAGTACCAATGAGTTTTTAAAAAACTTATGTATGAATTTCATCGTTGGCTTGGACTTAAAGGCGGCGGCGGACTCACCACCTGTCACGTTGTTCCGAAAATATCTTCGGTGCAAGGTGGGTCAAAGGGACTTAATTGTCTAGACTTCACCTCTGTCCACCCCTGTATTGGGAATTGCGTGAAGATATTTATTTATTTATTTATTTCTCTATACTCTTTATTAAACTCATATAGTCTTGATAAGACTGAAATAATGATGTATCATATAAATAAAATTGGAGTGTCTGCTTGTAATATTGAAATAACATTAAATAATTTTTAATACAAGTAAATGAATATATACGGTACTTACACCAAAATACTTTTTTTTACAATTTTTGTCTGTCTGTTTGTTCCGGCTAATCTCTGAAATGGCTGGACCGATTTTAACATGACTTTCACTGACAAATAGCTAATGTTATAAGGAGTAACATAGGCTACTTTTATTTTAGAAACATAATTAGTGTTCCGTGTGAAGTGTTAAACTGCGGGCAAAGCCGCGGGGAGGGGGCAGCTAGTCGTACATAAGGTACGAGCTCTCCATCTCGGCTCATCGGTACCTCCTGACTGTCTTGACTTTAGAAATTAATTCAATAATATATACTTGTGCTTATTAGAACATTTCATTTAAACTTTACAGAAGGCGATTCAATTAAAAAAAAATAATTAATCAACCAGAAGGTGCCAAGTAGCAACTAGGCTTCAAAATTGGATACGATCCAATTGATCTTCATACTCTGGTAGAAAATTCCTACCAATTATTAATTAGAACACTTTCGAAATTCCATCACAAGTAATTCGCTTCGTTTGAGGTATTAAAGCTATCTGTCCGTGAAAGTCCTATTAAAATGGGTCCAGCCGTTTCAGAGATTAGTCAACAGATAACAGACTGACAGAAATTTGTAAAAAAAATTTTTTTTTGGTGCATGTACTATATTCATATACATATATTAAAAAACTGTTATTTTAATATCATAAACAGATACTCCAATTTTATTTATATATATATATATATATATATATATATATATATATATATATATATATATATATATATATATATATATATATATATATATATATATATATATATATATATATATATATATATATATATATATATATATATATATATATATATATATATATATATATATATATATATTTATAATGTTGACTTGGATATAAAGACGGCGACAGGCTCACTTTGTCCCGAAACCTCTTCTTGAAAGGTGGGTCGATAGGACTTAATTGTCTGTACCGCTATCTATACTATATCTATCTACCCCTATATAATGACGTGAAGATATTTATATTTTTATATATAATTTTAGCCCTCCTACGCCATGCAAACTGCAACTATACCTAATCTCACACTCCTCCCTGCTGGTAATTTATTTAAAAGGTGTACAAAGTGGTATTAATACAAATATACCGTATGTAATTACGTAAAAGTGAAAACACAAAACCATAAAATCTATTAACGCTTTAGCGAAACATTTAAGACAACAAATTAATTATTAATAATGATTAATTACTGCAAGTCTCACCTCAATTGTTTTGTGAAGCGGATGTCTGCTTGCGGTAAACGATATTAATTATGGAGTTTCTGTTCTTCTTTGTGTTTGTTACGTCTTTGTTTTTTGTCTTAACAAATGTCTTAACAAAACACAGGTTATTGCATTGATTTACTAAAATTGTATTGACACCTAGCTTCCTTATTAACAATCAGTTTATAATAATAACAATAAAATTTTAAAGAAAAGAAAAAATATATGTTTCTTATATTACTATTACTTAATTTTATTATTTTTTCGAGGTATTTTACTAACTAGCTACCCCCACGGCTTTGCTCGCGGTTTAACAGTGCGGCACCCTAATTATTTTTCTAAATGAAAAGTGTTTAAGTTACTCCTTATAACATCAGCTACCTGCCAGTGAGAGCCCCGTTAAGATCAGTCCAGCCGTTACAGAGATTAACCGGAACAAACAGACAGACAGACAGACCAATATTTTAAAAAAAATATTTTGTTGTTTATATTCATATACATCTTATTATTTATTTATCTTCACGCACTATCCCTGACGGGGTAGCTAGAGAGAACAGATCGCCAAGTCTCACGATCCCTACATGCTTCTTTCGCTTCTTTCAGATTCATCATCTTCTTCATACATGCACGTCTAGGTATCCGAGTACACTTGACCCTCCCCTCTTCGAGCAATTTGCTCACATGGTCTTCGAAAGTTAGTCTCGGTCTACCTCGACACCTTTTAATATTAACTTTCGCGCTATATATTTTCTTCAACATTCGGTCTTCACTCATTCATATACATGTAGTAAAAAAAATCCAATTTACATGTATAAGTACCGTATACACTTGCATATACATTTAGTGAAAAGCTGTTTATTATGAATTGCAAACAGATACATCAATTTTATCATTCATCATTGTAGAATTGGGGGGTCATTGTAGAAGCGTGCTCGTCGCGACCCCTGCCAGCCCTTTTCAGGGCTGCAATTCTACACAGCTGCGCACCCATGCCAACGAGGGTTAGGGCGTCCCCCCAAGGCGACGCACACCAGTTCGTCCCCGTTGGTGTGAAATAAAGCGAGCAACGCGGCGATGGGGACCGCCATCCGTCACGCACAGCCCGACACTGCGGAAGGTGGAGGACGGAGTGCAGAGTTGGCACGTGGAATGTTAGAGGAGGCATGAGAGATAAGACGAATGAGTTGATTGAAATAATGAAAGAAAGAGAATTAGATGTCATGTGTTTGTCGGAGACCAAGCGGAAGGGCAGCGGTACTGAAGAGGTCCCTGGCGGGGCGTTAGCTCTATGCTCCGGAGTCCCGGAGAGCGAGAGCGCCTGCCAGGGAGTGGGGGTGCTGCTGTCGTCTCGGTTGGTCGATGTTATGACTGAATTTAAAGTTGTGAACTCGAGACTTCTCTGGGTTCGCTTTAAATTGGGACTGACGAAGTTATTCCTTTTGGTTGTTTATGCGCCGGTAGCTTCGTCGTCCAGAGCTGAGCTGGAGGAGTTTTGGGAGAATGTAAGAGAAGTTCTAAACTTGGTTAGAGGAAACGAAAGAATTGTTGTATGTGGTGATTTGAATGGATGGGTTGGTACCATTCGGCCAGGGTACGAGTCGGTGCTTGGAATGTTTGGTGATAAAAGAGTTAACGATGCTGGCAAGCTTATACTGGCTGTATGCAAGGAAAAGGGTCTTCTTGTGACAAACACTATGTTTAGTCTCAAGAAAATCCATATGTATACTAGAACAAGAGAGAATGAAAGAAGTATGATCGATTTTTTCCTGGTGGATGACCGACTGCGAAAACAGGTGATGGATACGCGAGTGTTCCGAGGTGCTGACCTGGGAACGGATCACTATCTAGTGATTACTAGATTTAGGGGTCTGTTCGCGGGTTGGCGCCACCGGACGGCGATACCAGAACCACAGTCGGTCGGTAGCATCCGAAGCTGGAAGCTTCAGGAAGCGGACACTAGGGGTAAATATCAAGCAAGGGTAGCCGAAAAGTTGGACAGCATTGAAGTCAGGAAAGAATGTGTGGAAGAAATATGGCAGAGCCTTAGAGATGGAATGGTTAGTGCAGCGGAAGACGTGTGTGGAACTGTGAAAAGAGGTAGTAGTAAAAAGGGTGATGCATGGTGGAATGACGAAGTAAAAGAAGCTGTAAATAAGAAGAAGAAAGCATGGTTAGACTACTTGGCCTCTAGTAATGATAAGGATATGAGAGAGAAGAGGAAAGAAAGATATAAGCTCCAGAAAGTTCACACGAAAGCATTGATTGAGGAAGTGCGTGAAAGGAGTAGAATGGAAGCGGACGAAAGGTTGTCGCACAACTTCAAGGAGAACTCCAAACTCTTCTGGAAAGAGTTTGGTAGGACTCGGAGTGGTGCGACAGTCTTAAGAATGAATAAAGTGCTTTCGGGAACCAATGACGTCCTCTCAGAAAAATCGGACGTCATGCAGCGATGGAGCGAATTTTATAGAGAGATGTATGCGTGTGATGATCTTAGTGAGGGATCCGGGGGTGACGCCGTAACTGGTACGCCAGACTCGGACCTCGATGACACTGAGGTCATCAGTATGAAAGAGATTGAATGTGCGATTAGAAGTTTGAAATGTGGTAAGGCTGCGGGACTAGACAGAGTTGCTGCTGAAATGGTCAAGTATGGAGGGCCACGCGTCTGGGACAGCTTTCATCTGCTGTGCAATTTGTGCTGGCGAACGGGGGCTGTTCCGGATGATTGGCGATCCGCGATCATTGTGCCTTTATATAAAGGTAAAGGTTCACATTATGACTATGGGTGCTATCGGGCGATCAGCTTGACCAGTTTAGCAAGTAAAGTTTACTCGAAGGTTTTGACACGTAGGATGCAAGATAAATCGGAAAGATTTCTATGGGAGGCACAATGCGGATTTAGACCTGGAAGAGGATGCACGGATCAAATGTTTTCTCTCCGCATGATCACGGAAAAGCTTCTGGCTGCTAACCAGAGGATTTTCTGTGCTTTTGTGGATCTTGAGAAAGCATTTGATAAGGTTGTAAGGAAGAAAATGTGGGAACTGTTGCCGGGGTATGGTGTGGATGGTCGATTGCTAAGGGCTGTGCAATCACTTTACTGTGACTGTAAAGCCTGTGTGCGGGTAGGGCGTGTCCTGTCACCCATGTTTAGCGTCCAAACGGGCGTAAAACAGGGTTGTGTCATGTCTTCCTGGCTGTTCATACTGTATCTCGACAGCTGTTTACAGAAGCTGAAAGATAGCTGTTTGGGTGTGAAATTGGGTGACATAAAAGTAAATTTTCTGCTTTATGCTGATGATGCAGTGCTTATTGCACCATCAGATTAGAACTGCAGGCATTAGTCACGTGTATGAAAGAAGAATGTGAAATTAATGGTCCCCGTTTGAACGCTAATAAAACTAAGGTTCTGGTATTTGAAAGGGACGAAGAAAGAACGAAGTGCGAAATTTGGGTAAATCAGGAATGTCTAGACAGGTGAATGAAATTGTATACTTGGGGAGTGCGTTTAGCCGGGATGGAAGATGTGATTTAGATGTGGACAGGCGTGTCGCCTGAAACGAAGAGATTCGCAATATGGCAGGTTTGAAAGATGACCTTGTCTCAAAAATGGATAAGGGCGTGATACGATGGTTTGGGCACGTTGAGCTAATGAGTGAAGACCGAATGGTGAAGAAAATATATAGCGCGAGAGTTAATATTAAAAGGTGTCGAGGTAGACCGAGACTAACTTTCGAAGACCATGTGAGCAAATTGCTCGAAGAGGGGAGGGTCAAGAGTACTCGGATATCTAGACCGGCATGTATGAAGAAGATGATGAATCTGAAAGAAGCGAAAGAAGCATGTAGGGATCGTGACACTTGGCGATCTGTTCTCTCTGGCTACCCCGTCAGGGATTGTGCGTGAAGATATGTTATATGTACATCAATTTTATTTATATGTATAAAAAAACTTTGTACCCCTTTTTCAACGAATTATCGGCACTGGGAGTGAGAGATTCTTTATAGTCTCTTTAGACACGCGCTATATAATGTACGAGCATTATGATTGTTGAATTTTTGTTAAAAAATATATTGACGCTATTCCCAATACTTGGGTAGACAGAGGTCCAGACAATTAAATAAATCCTTTCGTCTTTCGCCGAAGACACTAACGTGTCAGGGGGTTAATTTGTCAAGCCAAAGATATAAATCGTATATTAGTTTTTAGGAAACTCATTGGTACCACCTGGAAATCGAACTCGGGTCACTTCTTGTCTTGATTCAAATTCCGATTACTCAACCACTCGGCTATCGTGACTTTTTAATTTTTGTTTGAATTCGGAGATATAACATACACCACATAAATAATTTAATGTAAAATACTACTTAGATGCGAAATAATTGCATCATTGTAGTAGTTAGAAGGGCAGTAGCAGACCAAAGCTCTTTATACATACTTCAATGCTAATTATTTTCTTAAATTCCATAAAAGGGCTTTAGTGAAAGTGCGGCGTAACGACGCTTATGATAAGCTGCGCGCGCGCAGTCTATAGCACAGTTTTATAATTAAATTAACATTTTTATAATTTCTTTTCTTCAGTCGTGTCGCGGACTCCGAGACGTTCGGACACGTTGAAGCGCTCACCGTATGTGGCCACTTCCAACAGTAACTTTGACGATGTATCAAAATGTCTCGTCGTGAACTATACAATCGTCGCGCATCAATTGTTAAAGTGTCATCATTATTCTTTGAACCGAACCATCCTAAGAGATTCTTCAAATATAGTTGACCGTAACCCACATCTGTCGCGCGGGTTTTTCAACGTATTAAATTCCGGTACTTTACAGCTTAATTAAATAAATATCTCGTGCGTCTCTTTAATATCAATCACTTATCGATATCGTAAATAAATCCACAACACTATTGTGTCAATTGATCGAACTGGACATTTGAATATTGACAAAGTTCCATTCTAAACTAAAATTTGTACCATAGTGGAAACATGTCCCAGCCAAAGTATACTCGTGTGCAATCCTACGGCAGCATGATCTCTGCCCCGAGTGATGACGACATGACAGTACACAGCCCACTCTTCCCGTACCCCAAGAGGATGGTTGTGGAACGGGAGATCCTGTATGAAGAACAGAATCCGCCCTTCCAGCCACTGATCGTAACAACCAAGGTATTAGGCAAGGCCAGGTGCACATGCCTGATGGCTCTGTACCTGTTCTTCTACGTGGTGTTCCTGATGGGAGGCGCGCTGGTCTTCTCCGCATTGGAAGCCCCTCTGGAGGAGCAGGCTCGTCTCGAATTCGTACGTGCGAAACAGGACTTCATGGCGCGTCATCCCGACATCTTGGGTATGTTTCTTGCACAACAAGAACAAATTAGGAAATTTTCAAATTACGAATGCATAAAGTCGCGATAGCCGAGTGGTTGACCCGAGTTCGTTCCCCAGGTGGCAGGCTCGTACCAATGAGTTTTTAAAATAAAAACTTATGTACGAATTATATAAAAAGATGGCGACGGACTCACCAACTGTCACGTTGTCTCGAAAATATGTTCGGTGGAAGGAGGGTCGAAGGGACTTAATTGTCTAGACTATACCTCTGTCTACCACTAGGAATCGCGTGGGACTATTGAGAATTGCGTGAAGATATTTACATATTTTATTTTACCTTCTATGTAGTCAGCATTTAGTTCTTCTATGAGAAACACAATTCGTTTTTAATTTATTTATTTTTCCCTTGACAAAATATGTAAATAAGTCTTTAATGAGTTGATAAAATACAACTCAATATGTAAATTTTTCGATTATTGAGTTATATTTTATCAACCAATATCTGGCACAACTAAAAGTAGCGATGCAGTTATTTACAAATCGTTTCTTAACGACTGCCTAAACGACCTCTGACTTTAATGTTATGGGATTCCTAAACCAGTTTAAAGTTTGACAAGTTTAACAACAACCGGTTTGTCCCCCAAAAAAAACCCTTTCCTTTCTGAGCACGCCGGATCTACAAAAAATAACACCTTAAATGCATTTAGTTAAAACTCACGGGGCTACACTACAAACAGAGTGGCGCCAGATTGTGCATTGTTGAAA
Source organism: Sericinus montela (assembly GCA_029286605.1). NCBI lineage: Eukaryota > Metazoa > Arthropoda > Insecta > Lepidoptera > Papilionidae > Sericinus > Sericinus montela. The sequence continues at coordinate 2,181,646 of JAGSMR010000061.1, read as the reverse complement.
TAATAATTATCTAACATCATAAATGTTTTAAACTGATTGAAATGTTGGATACATATCCATTGGAACTAAATTTTTTTATTAATTTTATCATATTTCCTGTGCTTACTTAGCGGCAAGTGTAATTCTTTTGCGAAATAAAGATAACAGAATGAGATGCAGACCAAGATTTAACTACCTTATTTAAGTTATATTAACATAAACATTGTGGTACGTTATATCCTAATACCATAATTATAAATTTTGTCTGTCATATTTTGTTAAAATTAATAATTTTATATCTCCACGCCATTCCCAACACAGGGGTAGACAGAGGTATCGACAATTAAGTCTTTTCGACCCAGTTTCCACCGAAGATACTTTTGGAACAACAAATGCCAACGATATAAATCGTACATAGGTTTTTGCCTGCCACCTGAACGAACTCGGGTCTCTCGACTCGAATTCCGATCGCCCAACCACTCGGCTATCGTGACTACTACTTACGGGATATATTTTTATTTCATCATAAGTCCGATTTTTTTTCTTTCTTTCCCTCAAATGCATAGCATTCCTGTTAACCACTCTGACTAACCGCTAATGTCTGTATTTGAATTGGTTTACGGCAATGGTCTAATGGCGAACCCGAATCTGCGACTTTGTGTTTCGCAGTCCACACAGTCTGTTAAACCTACCATTTTTAAGATGCAAATATTCATTATTAAATCTTATGTAACAAACATGCACTATCATTTATGAACAGCTTAATGCTAACATTTGGTAGTTAATTTTTTTATTTATTTATTAACGACCTCAGTGGACGAGTTGTGTACGTACCGATCTTAACAGTTTCCCCAATTATTTTCCCCAATTATTGGGTTTGATTACCGGACGTGTCAATATTGAAAACCACTTTCACTACAGTGTTTCGGATCCATAACATAACTGGTTCATGACACAAGTGCTTTAGCTACTTACTTTGTGATCGGAGCAATGTATGTGATTTTTTCCCTATCAGTATATGCATTTATTTACTTATTGAAGACTTATCCTCGTTTCTATATTCAATTCAACGTCACGTTCTATCCCTTAAGGAATTGAAGATAATAATACCCTGCGCTATCGTGACGTTCCCGTACCAAGTTTTATCGTAGGTGAACGAAAAAAGAGATAAAATTCTAAATATACTGCTCGCAGAACCGCGCACCCTTATCAGAATAACATGATCAATGTGAATAACGAATCGAGGGATGGAATCGTTACTTTGTATATTTTTATCCAAATATAATCTATGCAAGTTTCTCGCTCTTTTTTTCCAATCAATTTGAGTTTTCGAGGCCACGATAGTCGAATTGTTTGGTGATCGGAATTGGAATAAGTAGACTCTAGTTCGATTCTAAGGAATGAATGAATGAAATATGCTTTATTGTACACCAAAAACATTAAATTAACAAACGACGTACAAAAATTAATTAAGGTACAATTGGCGGCCTTATCGCTTTAAAGCGATTTCTTCCAGGCAACCACGTTGCAGAGGATACAATGACCTGCGAGAAGAGGGTGAGGTGTATGAAAAATTTCTAATATATATACATATACACATACATACACATATACATACATATACACATTATATATACATACTAAAAGTCAGAAAGAAATATACGAAAAAATAGACAAGTAAAATAATAGACAAAAGCCACATGAATAAAAATGTAATGAATGCTTAGGGTGGATAGAAGTGGACATAGAGGAGTGATTTAAAATAATAAGGAGTAAGGCTCGTACCAGTGGGATTTTTTAAGCTTATTTACAACTTACTTCCCCCGCGGCTTTGCTCGCGGTTTTCATTGGTTGTTGAGATGATGACGACGAACATTGCTTATTGGCCGATTTAAGGATTTGCCGTGTATGCAGTGCAGTAGGATTTGCAGTGACTTCCGTGAACGAGTGGAGTACATACCGATTTTCATGATGTTTCCTGCTCTGAGGTCCTAGATTCGATTCACGTACGAGTCAATGTAGAAAATCATTTTTCTACATTGTCTCGGGTCAAGATGTTTGTGATGACTTAGTTGTTTCTGATTGCATCCATGCTTTATCTGCTTACTTTGGGATCTGAGCATTGTATGTGCTGTTGTCATGACGTAAACACCGGTTTTCAAGGTGTCGGCATCTCGAGGTCCCGGGATTGATTCCCGATCGGGTCAATGTAAAACAACCACTTTTTCTACTTGTTCTCGGGTCTGGGTGATTGTGATGCCTTCGTTGTTTCCAATTCCCATACCTCAAGTGCCTCAGCATCTCACATTGGGGTCGGAGAAATGTATGTGATGTTGTCCCTATCTATATATGTATATGTCACATGAGCATTGTAAAGGATCTGAAGTCAAAGTCGAAGTATTTATATGCTTTGAATAGGTTTCTAAGTTGATTATTATAACAATTATCCTCTGTTCAGCTATTATAATTAATTAGCGCGCAAAATATAATAGTAAATGCATTAAAGTTATAAAATAAATAAATTAATATCTTCACGCAATTCCCAATACAGGGGTAGACAGAGGTCTAGTCTAGACAATTAAGCCCCTTCGACCCACCTTTCACCGAAGATATTTTCGGGACAAAGTGACAGGTGGTGAGCCCGTCGCCGTCTGCATTAAAGTTCATTTAGTAAAAAAAATATTACAATCTAAAATGGTTAATTTACTTCTATCAAGTATTCAATAATATAATGTCAAATTACAAATTAAATGTTACAAATCACGATAGCCGAGTGGTTGGGTGGTCGGAATTTCGAGTCATGAGACCCGAGTTCGAACCCCAGGTGGCAGGCTCGTACCAATGGATTTTTCAAAAACTTATGTACGAATTATATCGTTGGCTTGGACATGTAGACGGCAACGGGCTCACTACCTGCCACACTGTCCCGAAAATATCTTCGGTGGAAGGTGGGTCAAAGATACTTAATTGTCTAGACTAGACCTCTGTCTACTCCTGTATTGGGAATTGTGTGAAGATATTTTTCTATATATATTTATAAAATAATATTCAAAATCTCTTATTATTTGAATGAGCATTGTATCTATATATTTATATGTCATCTAGACATCCAAACATAAAAATATAGAAAATAATTACGAGCGTTATCGTAAATGTGACTTTATTGTCCTCTGGATTATCCGACGTGGGTTACCTTACTGTTCCACACCAGCATGGTCTTTGTCCTTAGATTGGATTACGGTTAGTTTGTTGCATCCGTTTCATCGGAACCCTTTTTAACGTGAAATAATAGTGGGTACCACGTGAAATTATAGTGGGTCGGGTGAAGAGATAAATGTTTTCGACTGTTTTTTGTTTCTATTGAAACCGTGCTGATTTCACACGGAATTATTTACTTGTGGCTTAGATTTTTTTTTCTTTGTTTGTTTAGAATAGCAAAGTGTTGTCTGACGATTTCAGAAATACAGACAGTAAAAAAAATTTCATTTCATTATTTTTTTAACACATTTTTTAGAGTTCCGAAAGTTTTTATACCTATTTTTAGACCCAGTATAATAGTTTTTTTAGTGCGCTGTTAACCCCTATGCATTGGAAATAGAGTAAAGATATACCGTATGTCTATACCCGTATTCAGAACATGCATAAAGATTTAAATAAATAAAAAAAAACAAACCCACCTATTTAGCTTCTTGAATATTATGTATTATGTTACCTACTTAGGTGCCTTGAATAGACACTATAGTTGAGAGCAGTGAGAACTGCAGACAAAGCTTCATTTCGTCCCATTTCACTCCCTACCACCGAATTGACTTTGATTAGGGTCGGCAGACAATAAAAGGTATTCCCGCGGATATTTTCTCTGTCAGTTTTTATTGGAGCCGTGATAGCCCAATGCTCAGGGTGTCGATTATCGTATAGGCACGTTCTAGGTTTATTTTTCATTTGAAAACTTTTTTGTATACAGATAATGTGCGTTTGGCAAACATAATATATACATATTTATATATTTTATACTTACCTAAAATTAACAAACCTTATATGAGACATATAAATAAATGAATATCTTCACGCAATTCCCAATACAGGGTCTAGTAGACAGAAATCTAGACAATTAAGCCCTTTCGACCCACCTTCCACCAGGTATATTTTTGGGACAACATGACAGGTAGTGAGCCCGTCGCCTTCTTTATGTCCAAGGTAACTATATAAATCGTACATAAGTTTTTGAAAAAACCCATTGGTATGAGCCTTTGGGGATCGAACTCGGGTTTCTCGATTCAAATCCCGATCACCCAACCACTCGGTTATCATGGCTTTAGGAGACATATGTATCATATTATTTATATTCAATGGTTTTTGAATTTTATCTTCACGCACCCTTTAAGGTGAATGGCACAAAGGTTTGAACAATTATGAATAAATAAATATATATACAGGGAGATAGATATCATACAGAATATGTTGCTCTGATCCCAAAATGCTACCTTGCTAATTACAGTTATCATACAGAATTTGTTGCTCTGATCCCAAAATGTGTAACCAAAGCACTTGTGGTATCGAATCGTAAAAACGAAGGTACCACAAACATCCAAACCTAAGATAATGTAGATAAACCGTTATCCCGTCGGATTGAACCCAGGAGATCAGAGCTGGCGACACCACATAAAACGGCATGTGCGCCACTCGTCACTCGCCAGGCAAATAATAGTTTCATATAATTGTGTGAAGTATTTTCATAAATACATATAAGAAATCGGTTGTTATAGCTAATCGTTCGTAACTCGAGTAAATTCCCACCTAATCGGACAAAGACCCTGTCTCGCCATGTATATTCTAGTTAACATATATCATCTCACTAACGATATTGCAATACGATAACACTATAGTTAGTAAAAAAAAACCTTTCACCGAAGATATTTTCGGGACAACGTGACAGGTGGTGAGCCCGTAGCTGTCTTTATTTATTTTATTAGGGAAAACAAACAGTTACACATTATAAAAGATAAATTGTACAAATTAATTTAAATACACAAATGCATAACTAACAACGTTATCCACATAATGTTGTGTTAATATATATTTTTTTTTTGTGGCACTAAGCTTTTTGTAAGATTTTATTAACTATATTGCGCTATAATCAATCGTCATGTATTCTCTATAGTTTTAAGTAACATTCTTTTGAATTTACCTGATGTACGTGCAGATAAGTCAATATTATTAAAATGTGTATTAAAATTTTTGTTTATCGTCGAAGATGTGCGCGCAACCCAGCATGTTTATGTCCAAGCCAACGATATAATTAGTAACAAGTAGATCGAACTCGGGTCTCCTGACTCGAAATTCCGATCATCCAACCACTTGGATATCGTGACTATAGTTAGTGCTTTGTATTTATTATTCTCAACAGCTAAACAGTAATGATAAAAAATAAATACATTGTAGGACGGAGTTGAACATACCATAATAATAAATACATATATAGATAAGTACAACACAAACATTGCTCCGATTTCAAAGTAGCAAAAGCGCTTGAGTTATGGCGAACAAACAACGTACCATAGCCATCCAGACCCTGACTGAAAAGCGGTTTTCTACACTGACCCGTCCGGTAAACCCGGGACCTCAGAGCTAGCGGCTTTGGTAACCGGTGTGTACGCTACTCGACCACGAAGGTCGTCAATATACATTATAGGAAACATTACGCATCATACAAAGGCACGGGGTTCATACGAACTTGTTACGGTAAACCGTAAATCAACAATAAAAAATATATTCACGCAATTCCCAATACAGGGGTAGACAGAGGTCTAGTCTAGACAGTTAAGTCCCTTCGACCCGCCTTCCACCGAAGATATTTTCGAGATAACGTGACTGGCGGTAAACCCGTCGCCGTCTTTATGTCATGTATGTAGTTATATGCCTGCCACCTAGAGATCGAATTCGGGTCTCTTGACTCGAAATTCCAACCAACCAAACACTCGACTCTGATTCGAATTCCGGTCAACTATCGTGACTCAACAAATGATACACTAAGAATAAAAGAAACGTCAAATTGACTCAAAAGACCTATTTTGATCAGTGTTTCTGTACATATGTCCCTATCTATATCTATCTGTCTGAAAGACTATGGATTAATTTTTTTATCGTAATTAAGCTGGGCAACGCCAGGTACTTCAGCTAGTAAATGTAAATTAACCTAAAGTTGCAAAATTTATGAAGACTGCTCTGATGTATCTGAAAGAATATAGACAAATTTTAATAATATTTAATCCGGGCAACACCGGATACTACAGCTAGTAATCACTAAACGTAAATAAACCAAGATTTTAATACCTTTGCAAAACTACTGCCAAACTGTAGCCCCTTCGGACCATTTCCCCGAGGGTTGAATTTCAACAGAAAAAATTGACGGAAGCGTTAAAGATTTTGTATGTGAGATTGCACCACCTTTATCAAATGATTGTGTTTCATTTATCAAGTTATATGAGTTAATTAAACTTTAATAGTTAATAGATGACACAACAATCATGCGTCATGCTTGTGAACAAGCGCTGCATATGCATATAAGTATTTTATATATTTATATAATGGCTGGGGGAAATATTTATGTGGTAAAAAATCGGTAAATATATAAATATTTAAATAATGTAAAAATGTAATAAATCTATATTTTATTTATGTATTTGAAATATTTGTTTCCTTATTATGATGATATTTTAATAATATACTTATTATGAAATATAATTAGATAATACGTTTACAAAATTAATAACATATAACTTATCATGCATCATGCATCTGCCTATATTTAATTTCTTCTTCTCCCTGGGTTGACTGGAAGAGAATGCCAAATGGCATTAAGTTCGCCCTTTGTAACACTAGTATTTAGGTGTTTGCAAATAAGGTTAAATAAATAAATAAATAAAAATTGAACAACATTATTATTAACGCAATATTCACATATATTTATTTATCGATATTTGATCACATCGCTATTTGACCACCCATGGCGTAATTCGGATTCGCAATTCTAGGAAGGAACTATAATATAACCTATATTACAGAAAGAGTTATAAGAACCTCATTACAAATCTTACACAGATAAAAAAATTACAATCAATCGCCGAGTTACAAGTTACAAAAAAATTACGATAAAATTAAAGTTACGATAGCCGAGTGGTTGGGTGATCGGAATTTCGAGTCAAGAGACCCGAGTTCGATCTTTTCGGTTTTTCAAAAACTTATGTACGAATTATATCGTTGGCTTGGACATAGAGACGGCTCAACACCTGTCACGTTGTCCCGATAATATCTTCGGTGGAAGGTGGGTCAAAGGGACTTAATTGTCTAGACTATACCTCTGTCTACCCCTGTATTGGGAATTGAGTGAATATATTTGTCTTTTTTTTTTTATAATCAATAGATATATGTTGCTTATAACGATGAATAACCGGTTTGATTGGATTATATCATTAAAAAATATTATTCATTAAATCTTTAGGTACACGTTAATGTACCCCCCTAATCGGCCGTTAACACTGTATCTTCGGGGTCTACTTGACCCGGCCCGGGGTGCGGCACGTTGACCGGAAAATAGTTCGATGCTCGACCCGTACCCCCATCCAGCGTTAGTATGCATTCTACAATAATGATCAATGCCTACGTGTATCATTGTGATAATAATTAATGGACATAAACATAGACAAACCTTATTCGAGATCAACACTAAAATAAAGTCACGATAGCCGACTGGTTGGGTGGTCGGAATTTCGAGTCCGGAGACCCGAGTTCGATCCCCAGGTGGCAGGCTCGTACCAATGGGTTTTTCAAAAACTTATGTACAAATTACATCGTTGGCTTGGACATAAAGACGGCGACGGGCTCACCACCTGTCACGTTGTCCCGAAAACACCTTTGGTGGAAGGTGGGTCGAAAGGACCTAATTGCCTAGACTAGACCTCGGTCTACCCCTTTATTGGGAATTGCGTGAAAATATTTATTTATTAATTTTATTTTAACACTAAAGTCATAGACAGAACGTAGAAAAGGAATAAAGGTATTAAAAAAGTAAAAAAAAAAAAACGAAATCAGTAGTGAGCTTGTCTCAGTGTCTCCAAGCCGACTGTACCAATAGTGCTTAAATTTCGATAAACTTATAAAAAAATGAAAATGATGTTTATTTACTTCAACTTCTTCATATAACACTATAATGAGATCTTCTATTACTTCATTAGTACATTAAAAATTAAACCTTGTCGGCCTCCGTGGACGAGTGGCGTACACACTGACACGGATCAATGTAAAAAAACTCCTCCATTTTCTCGGGTTTTTGTGCAGCGTGTTGTTTTGTGCTGCGGGTTTTTGTGTTGTGTGTGTCGGGTTTTTGCCTTCGTTGTTTCTGAACCCTAAGATAAGTGATTAAGCTGCTTACTTTGAGACCAAAGCAATGTATGTAAAGTTGTCCCTATTTAAGTATTTATTTATTTATAATAATTTAATAGTGTTTATTTCTTAGTCCTCGGAGCTGATGCCATATCTGAAGCCTTCTATGATTGGAGTTTTTTTTACAAATGTACAAGTGTCCATGATCATGCGATCATAGTAGCCACTTGCTACTATAGCATCAGATGGACTGTTAGTAGGCTTTTATCCCATTTCAATAACAACATTCAACAACATTCATTTTCAAACACACAAAATATATCATCTGAGTTAAAATTGCATTCTGGTCCCTATCCAATGTCAATAAAACTATATAATAACTAACAATTAAATAATAAAAAAAGAAATGTTATAATGTATCTGTTAAGAAATTAGGAGCATTAGTAATAGATAAAACATACAACATTGAAGAATATTTGGAATAACGATATTTTAAGTGTCTTGTCTTTAACACAGGTTACCATGCCAGGGTACATGTATTTGTAGTGCCGTATTACAATATTACACTAAAGTACATGTAAGCAATTGATATAAATAAACAAATATTCTGAGAAATTCTCTACGATTTCTCCGTGGCCATCAAGTGACGTTATGTCATTTGTGACGTAACGAGTAACAGCAGATCACTCATTGAGGGCAAAGGCCAACAGGCTATCAGGCCAACACCCCCTGCACGGTTCGCTTTACTACAACATTAACATCGTCACTGACGATATTTTTGATTTATGGACATGCATTGTTAATTTGCTACAGGACATAAATTACACAATGATATTATTTAATTGTATTAAGGCGGAATTTCACTGGTTTACGAGTATATTCCTCACATAATAAAAGTATTGAAGTATATAGTATAGAAACAAGTAAAATGCATGTTATGGCAGCGGCTACCGGCAGTTGTTTCAAAATACATGGCAGAAAATGAGCATAATTAAGTAAACCGGTGATAGGCAACAGCATTTTAGATGCATAATGTCTGGTCAATCCACATTCTAAGCACACCGATTACGGCAAATTCCTCCTTACGGAAGAGGCCTATGTCCTACTTATGAAAAAAAATGTCTTTTCGCCATTCCCAATACAGGGCTAGAGAGAGGTCTCGACCTCTTTCGAATCTCTCTCTACCCCTCTAGTCCTCTGTCCACCCCTGTATTGGGAATTGCGTGAAGATATTTTATATTCTTTTTGGAAGTCCGTAGTTACATATTACAAAGTCTTTAGCTGATATATCGACCGGAAAAAAACAATATCACAGTTTTTTGTTGTTTCTTAAATGACGTAATCCGACAACCGCTTAATCTAAGTGACAAAGTCGTTCTCCTCAACAACCCTTTGTCATCAAAGTTTCACGCAGAACCAATTGAGAACTTCTTTAATGTTCCAACCATCAAATCGCTCATTCTCATTATAGTATAATAAGAGTGTATAATATAAGAAATAGAAAAAGTTTTTTTCTTCTATACATTTCGACACAAAATCCATAGACCGTAATTATAATTTTAGATTCTCATTATTATTTACAATTTGTGAAGTCACGATAGCCGAGTTGTTGAGTGGTCGGAATTTCGAGTCGAGAGACCCGAGTTCGATCCCCAGGTGGCAGTACCAATGAGTTTTTCAAAAACTTATGTACGAATTTCATCGTTGGCTTGGACATAAAGGCGGCGACGGGCTCACCAACTGTCATAATAAAAAATACAAAAAGAAAAACTAAAAACTACAAAAAAACAGTAGTTTTTAGTTAATAAGTATTTGTACTATGTCTTGGAGAATATGGACTTAAAATTTACACAAAGTTGATTTTTATGTATATACACAGTCAGGTCATAAGTATTGTCACACAGGAAAAACTTTTCTTGTAGAATGCTGTCCACAAAAAAGTTTATTGAATTCGAATTTCGAATTGTTCATGAAAATAAAACAGTACACTTTTTAGAATTTTACTCATTTTTAAATATGGAGTGGACGCTTAACGAAGACCGTTTTGCAGGTTTTGCGTTGCATCGTTGCGGTTACGCACCAATTCAAATTTTTGACATACTGAAAAATTTGAATATAACTAAAAGATTCGTTTAAGGTACCATCAAACGATACAATGAAGACTCCTGTGTAGATGAGAAGTCAAGAAGTGGTCGTCCTCGGTCTGTTAGGACTCCAGCAGTGATAAAAGCTGTGAAGACGCGAATTCAAAGAAATCCCAAACGTAAGCAGAAACTATTGGCCCTTCAGATGGGGTTAAGCAGAACCAGGGTGAAAAAGATGTTAAATGAAGACTTAGGGCTTCGGGCATATCGAAGAAAAACAGGACATCGTTTGAATGCTCGTCTAATGGACCTGAGACTGAAGAGATGCCGTGCTTTGTTAAAGCGGTACGCAGGAAAAAAATATCGGGAAATTCAATTTTTCGGATAAAAATTTTTTACCGTAGACGAGAGCTACAAAAAACAAAATGATAAGGTGTACGCACACAGTAGTGAAGAACCGAGCAACCGTATTCCGCGTGTCCAACGAGGTCATTTTCCATCTTCGCTCATGGTATGGTTGGGAATTTCTTATTGGGGCTTAACATAGGTACATTTTGTGAGAAAAGTGTATAAACGAATGCAGTTGTGTATCAAAATACAGTACCTTGTGGAACCTGTTTCTCATACCATGTTCAATAACAGCCACTGGGTATTCCAACAAGATTCGGCGCCAGCTCATAGAGCGAAGAGCACGCATGAACGGCAGGCGGCGCGTAAAATCGACTTTATCCGGCACGAAGACTGGCCCTCCTCCAGTCCAGATTTGAATCCGTTACATTTCAAGATACGGCAATACTTGGAGGAAAAGGCGTGCTCAAAGCCTCATCCCAATTTGGAGTCACTCAAGATATCCTTGATTAAGGCAGCCGCCGATATTGACGTGGACCTCGTTCGTGCTGCGATAGACGACTGGCCGCGCGGATTGAAGGTCATTTTGAATAAACTTTAGTGTCATAAGAATCTATGTTTTGTTAAGTTCATTTTGGTATATAAATGGTTACATAATGAATAAACTTGTTTCATTTATTTTATGTTAAACATGTGACTGAATTTATGACCTGATGTACCTATACCTAGATATATATAACATGATTTAAGCATTATCCCCTTTGTAACACCTCTGCGTGTATAAAATGATCTTTATGTAAAACTAATATTAATATGTTTTCTCGTCGAATCTGTGTTCTGTAGAAAATTCACCTCCCTAATAATTATAGCACACTGCACCACAAAGATGCGTTGCAAATGTAGCTATTATTAAGGCTCATACAAAAGGGTTTTTCATAAAATTATGTACGAATCATATCGTTAGCTTGATAATAAAGATGGCGAAGGGCTCATCACCTGTCTCGTTGTCCCAAAAGTGTCTTCGGTAGAAGGTCGGTTGAATCGACTAGATCTCGACTAGATCTCTCAACACCCTGTAATGGAAATGGCGTGAAGATATTTAGTTATCGACAGCTCGATAGCCTGGTTGGTAGGGACCCCACCTTTGAAGCGCGAAGCGGTGAGGAGTTCGAATTCCGCTAGGGTCAAATATTTTGGTGATGAATGTTTCTACTCGAGACACGGATGTTTATACGTAGATATGAGTATTAACCTATATAAATATACATAAGTATATTGCACCGTTGGCTTGGAGACTAAGATGGCGATAGGCTCATCACCTGTCGCGTTGACGCAAATACACCACGGTAAGGTGGAAGAACTTAATTGTTTAGTCCTCTGTCTATCCCAGTATTGGAAATACGCATGAAAACAGTTTATTTTTTAATCTACGTTTGCGTCGGCTACAATAGGCTCATATTTTTGCCGGTTCACGTAATAATACATACATTAGTAACCCTTGTTTCTTGTTGTCTCTAGTGGTGAGCCCGCCGCCGTCTTTGTGTCTAAGCCAACGATAAATATATATATATATATATATATATATATATATATATATATATATATATATATATATATATATATATATATATATATATATATATATATATATATATATATATATATATATATATATATATATATATATATATATATACCATAATACAAGTGCAGTACTTACTTTATGTTCCATATCTATGTATGAATTATCCACACAAATTCGACATGCTTGGCCAGTACAAATGCTAATGATCAAATAATCTGACTCAGATGATAACTATGATATCTAGCAAACGGTCGGCAACAAGAAATATAGCCAGTTGAAAGTCAAATCTTATTTAATCTTTCGACAAAAACTTCATTATACATTCAAATGTCATCCATTAAGATTATCTTAAAGGAACCAAAACACATATTTTCCCATGATTATGAATAACAACTTGATTTTATATTTAAATTTAATCTGACTAAGCGTCGCGTAAAGTCCTTGACCGACACGAAATCGGTTTCGAGATTAAAAAGAAATAAACAAAACAATAAAAAAATAACATGATGACCATATGACCTCGACTAGGGACTTTGTATTGAAAGACCCACACACAGTCAACTAATCGTTACATGTGTACATTACATCTTACTCTAACTTTTTAAAAGAAAACTAAAATTTAAAAAAAAATTTCACTCATATATAAACTTTTATTATTTATATATAAACTTATTGTGGGCGATCTCCGTGGACAAATAGCGTGCACACCGAGTTTTATAGTCTGGCTAACTCTGAGGTCCTGGTTTCGATTCCCGGTCTTTTTTACATTTTTTTGTGTCTGGAAGTTTGGTGTAAATTCGTTGTTTCTGATTCTATAACACAAGTGCTTAAGCTACTTACTTTGGGATTAGAGCAAGGTATGTAATGTATGTTTAGGATGTTTTTATCCCAAATACCATGTGCCGCAACATGAAAAAATTAGAAAGTATTCGTGTACCCCATCTGGTCCAATGGATTCAAGATATAAAAGTCATAAGCATTAGGATACACCGAAGTGCGCATCGGTATAATGAAATAATGAATAAAATATAAATCTATACATATAAATAAAATTGGAGTGTCTATTTGTAATATTGAAATAACCGTTTTTTACTACATGTACATGAATTTATACGTCACATACACCAAAATAACATTTTTTTACAATTTTTGTCTTTTTTTTTATAGAAATGTCTCTGTATGTCTGTCTGTTTGTTCCGGCTTATCTCTGAAATGACTTGACTTGATTTTAACAGGGCTCTCACTGATAGATAGCTAATGTTATATGGAGTAACATAGGTTACTTTTAATTTAGAAAAATTATTAGGGGTCCGCGATAAGTGTTAAACCCGGGCAATGCCGCGGGGAGAAGCAAGTTATGAATAAATATTTAATTAATAGAATCAAAAAGGTTTGTAAGGCCCTCGCAACCCTTGGCTCAGATATAGTATCTGATTCTTCGAGCTTATCTTGTGTATATGTAAAAGCATACATTTTATCTCGGAAATTATTCTAACGAAGAATCTAATATTTAAATAATTATTTATTAAAATATGCACATGTCACGATAGCCGAGTGGTTGGGTGGTCAGAGTTACGAGTCGAGAGACCCGAGTTCGATCCCCAGGTGCCAGGCTCGTACCAATGGGTTTTTCAAAAACTTATGTACGAATTATATCGTTGGCTTGGACATAAAGACAGCGATGGGCTCACCACCTGTCACGTTGTCCCGAAAATATCTTCGGTGGAAGGTGAATTAAAGGGATTTAATTGTCTAGACTAGACCTCTGTCTACCCCAGTATTGGGAATTGCGTGAAGATATTTATTTTATTTATTTATTTATTAAAATATAGAGCCATCTATTTCTCACCAAATTAAGCTTGTTGGCTATAATAGACGCTATGTCCATGAAAAAAATTTATATTCTTATGTTAGTAGTTAATTATAAAGTTCAACAGCTAAAAGTAAAAGTGCGTGAAGATATTTTTAACAGCTAAAAGTAACAAACTAAAAGTTGAAAAATAAATGCATTGTTGATAATTCATGTTAGGTAAGGTTTGCATTTTGGTAAAAGTTAAGTTACATACCTCTAAGTTTCTAAATATTTATTAAATAACGCACAAATTTCCTAGAATTGGGAATGTCCTGGAGATTTGAAACTTTTTATAATAAAAAATGTCATGATGACTTTCTAAGAAATAGAAATTTTTTTGGGACAAGTTGACAGGTGTTGAGCCCGTCGCCGTCTTCATGTCCAAGCCAACGATATAAATAGTACGTAAGTTTTTGAACTAAGCCCATTGCCTTATGGATCGAACTCGGTTCTCCAGAATCGAATGCCGATCACCCAATTTTATACCACCTATTTTTATATTCTAAGTTTGTAAATATTTATATTTACAGTAACGCCGTAACATTTTAAAATGATATAATATCTATTTTAAGCTGTATAATTTTTTAATAAAAAAATCGTCACGCAATTCCCAATACAGGGGTAGACAGAGGTCTAGTCTAGACATTTACGTCCCTTCGACCCACCTTCCACCGAAAATATTTTCTGGACAACGATATAATTTGTACATAGGTTTTTAGAAAAACCCATTGGTACGGCCACTTGAGGATCGAACTCGGTTCTCCAGAATCGAATGCCGATCACCCAATTTTATACCACCTATTTTTATATTCTAAGTTTCTAAATATTTATTAAATAACGCACAAATTTCCTAGAATTGGGAATGTCCTGAGATTTGAAACTTTTATAATAAAATGTCATGATGACTTTCTAAGAAATAGAAATTTTTGGGACAAGTTGACAGGTGTTGAGCCCGTCGCCGTCTTCATGTCCAAGCCAACGATATAAATAGTACGTAAGTTTTTGAACTAAGCCCATTGCCTTATGGATCGAACTCGGTTCTCCAGAATCGAATGCCGATCACCCAATTTTATACCACCTATTTTTATATTCTAAGTTTCTAAATATTTATTAAATAACGCACAAATTTCCTAGAATTGGGAATGTCCTGAGATTTGAAACTTTTTATAATAAAATGTCATGATGACTTTCTAAGAAATAGAAATTTTTGGGACAAGTTGACAGGTGTTGAGCCCGTCGCCGTCTTCATGTCCAAGCCAACGATATAAATAGTACGTAAGTTTTTGAACTAAGCCCATTGCCTTATGGATCGAACTCGGGTCTCTTGACTCGAAATTCCGACCACCCAACCACTCGGCTATCGTGACTTAATTTATTATAGCATTTTAATAAACCAGTAAAATATTACAATAGTTTAATGCGTTAGAAAAATATAGCAGGATAATGAGATAAGTTCATGATGCAAAATAGATTGACTTCCACGTCAATTTCAAGGGTTAAATCAATTAAACCAGAGCCTAGCAGTTTCACTCGCTTTATTAAACTCTCAGATTGTAACCTGTTTCTACCCGCAGCTTCGTCCGCACATTATCTAATCTATTAATCCAGCACACACCTAAAATTTACCCATACATAACATAGACATAGACAAGAATTTATTTGGCATCTGACACACACCTCAAATATAATAAAATGTCATAACATAAATTAGAAAAATTACGTCAATTACTAAGTCTCGATAGCCGAGCAGTTTGGTGACCGGAATTAAGAGTCAAAAGACCCGAGTTCAATCCCCAGGTGGCAGACTCGTACCAATGGGTTTTACAAAAACATATGTGCGAATTATATCGTCGGCTTGGACATAAAGACGGCAACGGGCTCACCACCTGTCACGTTGTCCCGAAAATATCATCGGGGGGCAGAAGTTAATAAGAATTTTAGAGACACCGTGTCAAATGCAGAACTCAGGTCAATCTCACTGTAAAGTACTACGACCCTTCACAGTTTTCTCGTAAACAATTCAGTTATATACATAATGTAGTCTAGACGCAATAAGTTTAATGTAACCTATAGAGTACTATGTAATCAGTGAACTGACTTTAACAACAAACGATTTCGAACTAGCCGAATGACCACAAAATGTACATTCCGAGGGTAAACGACTCTGGAGTTTATGAACTCATTCGTAGCGTGAATTAAATACACTAATGTATATTTTGGGTCTGTTTTATAGTTTGCATGTTGAATGTTATAGTTCTTTAGTACGTGGATGCGTATCTTTTTTTTATAGAAAAGGAAGGCAAACGAACAGGTGGCTCACGTGATGGTAAGTGATTACCGCCGCCCATGAACACCCGCAATACCAGAGGCATAGCAGATGCGTTGCCGGTATCTGTTTTATTTTGTTTTTATACAATTTATTTATTTAAGTTATTTTATTATTAAAGTTATTTTAGTAAAGTTTAGGCGTGTGGTAGCGGCTTAAGTATATACCACCCCCTTTTTTCCTGTAGGTGTCGTAAGAGCCGACGAAACTATGGTAATGCAACTCCTTACTAACATATGTTGGTATTTATTAATATACAATCAATTAAAGTGACGATAGCCAAGTGGTTGGATGATTGGATTTCGAGGCAAGAGAACCGAGTTCGATCCTCAGGTAACGGGGTTGTACCGACGGTTTTTTTTTCAAAAACTTAGTTACGATTTATAGCGTCGGCTTGAACGTAGAGACGGCGACGAGATCACCACCTGTCACGTTGTCCTAAAAATATCTTCGGTGGAAGGTGGGTCGAAAGGACTTGTCTACCTTTGTCTATGCCTGTAGTGGGAATGGCATGAAGATATTTTTACCAACATATATCCATCTGGAAAAATATCAGAACAAAATTAAAGACCCGTGACGGCAGCATGTGAACTATGAGAAAGAGAATAAAGATTAATATTAGTGTAAATAATTTATCTCATTTATTATCATTCGCATTTGATTACAGCAAATAACTATGATGGGTATTATCACGATAGCTAAGTGGTCCAGTGATCGGAACTCTAGTCAAAAGACCCGAGTTCGATTCCCTCGTCTCGTACCAACGGATGTTTTCAAAAACTTATGTACGATTTATAGTTAAATAGATGAGTTGAACATAGAAAAGACGGCAACGAGCTCATCATCAGACACATTGTCTCAAAAAAGTTCGCTTTTCTTCGGTGAAAGGTTCAATGCGTCGAAAGAACGTAATTGTCTAGATCTCTGTCTGTCCCTGTATTAGAAGATACGTGTAGATATTTATATTTTATTTGTTTATGAAGATAGTAATAACAGAATTAAAATGCACGTGTCGCCTATACTATACCGTACATTTACATCAACCTTGAAAGCGCCGGTCGGGACCAATTACAACCAAAAATACAAACAGGTTTTAGTTAAAAAAAAGTAATAGACAAAACTCGTGTAGCCATAAAGCCGAGGAAGGGCTGTCACCTGCTGAATAGATAATCGACAGTGAAAAACAAATACACGGGATTTTATGAGAAAAAAATTTCGTCTCCACGTTACGTTATATTGGATAATTCTAATGCATTAAAATATGAAGAAAGGCTTTTTATACTTATTTGTTATAAGACTTTACTAGAAATCTATAGATCGCATTTTATTTCTATAATCTATGATATAATCACTAAACCTTATTTTGGTTAACATGACAGGGACATTAAATGGCACGACATTAAAAAGTCACGATAACCGAGTGGTTGGGTAGACGGAATTTCGAGTAAAGAGACCCGAGTTCGATCCCCAGGTGGCAGTACCACTGAGTTTTCCAAAAACTTATGAACGAATTATATCGTTGGCTTGGACATAAAGACGACGACGGGCTCACCGCCTGTCACGTTGTCCCGAAAATATCTTCGGCGGAAGGTGGGTCAAAGGGGCTTAATTGTCTAGAATAGACCTCTGTCTACCCCTGTATTGAGAATTGCGTGAAGATATTTATTTATTTATTATGACAGCGAAGCCCAATTCAAGTCAGTTTCGAAATATTTGATTTATCTCCGTTCTCGCAAACATCTTCGGACTAAGCGCCCTGGTAGTTCCTAGTCAGTAATGGATCTACTTTCAAGATCTGATCCCTACATTACCCAGTGTAGTACCAATAGTTTTTATTTCGTCTTTTTTTGTTAGGACAACGTCACATACATTGCTCCAATCCCAAAGTAGCTAAAACACTTGTGTAAAGGCATCAGAAAGATCGAAGTTACCACAAACACCCAGATCCGACACAATATAGAAAAAGTTCTCTTTTGATTGATTTGATTATTTTTTGACTTCTCCGTGAATCGAACCCGGGACTTCGGAGCTTGAAGACCTGTGTGTACGCCATTCGATTAAGGAGGTCGTCGTATTAGAATCATTGGTTTGGATACTAAAACGAAAACAGGTTCTCCACCTGTCACGTTGTCCCAAACAAGGTCTGATGTATGGATTGAGGTAAGGCGTAACCAACTATACCTAAGACAACTCTAGTATTGCACATAAGGCAGTCAGCTAGTAAGTTGATCTTATGTTAATTTGTTTTGTACCTTAAGAAACGAATTTTATAGAACATAACATACATTTTAGGATTTTTTGTACGCTTTATTCATAAATAGACGACCCCCGTGGACGAGTGGCCGACACCGGTTTTTATGGTGTCGCCAGCGCAGAGGTTCGATTCTCGATCGGGTCAATGTAGAAAACACTACTATATTTTTTGAGGTCTGGGTGTTTATGGTGCTTTCTTTGTTTCCGATTCATAATACAAGTACTTAAGCTGCTTATTTTGACATCAGAGCAATGTATGTGACGTTGTCTCTATGTATGCATGTGTGAAAATGTATGGACTGAAAATCAGTGTCGGATTATGCTGGCTACAATTGAGTCCAATCCATCGTCGTATCCTGCAGCACGGATTGTCATATTTGTTATTATAGTTACATAATTTATTATAAGGTTTCTTTAATTTTCACTTTCGTTATTTTATTTTATATTGTCTTCTGGCTGTATTCGGTCCACGAATAAACGCATTTCTTTCTTTCTATGTATGTATTTATTTAATAGATAACACAGAAAAATATCTAAGACATCTATATACTGTAGATGTTGACTACGACACTGGTAAAAATCAGTATGACTCTTTTATTTGCCTCTATGCTCTATGGATTGAAGATTTAAGATTGAAAATTTCAACTATTACCAGAGAGACACAGTAACCCAATGCTAAGCGTCATGCTACAATGGGGTAAAGATCACGGATCCAAACCAATGACAGTTGACTTTTGTAAAATCTCTTATTTAAATCTTTTATTTAAAATTGTATTATTGGCAACCCTATTCAAAACATACTGTAAAAACTCAGTGCAGGCAAAAAACTATTAGAATAAGATGGTGAATATTTTTCCTAACGCCTATGGTTGGTTGGTTGGTTCGTAAGGTTCATGGCCAGGCGTGGCTAGAGCCATCGATAAGATAAGCGAAGCGCAGCATAATTTCTTTTCTTTTACTTAGTTTTTTTTTACCGTATAGAAGTTATAATTTATTATATTATTTAATAATTTATACAATATATGAATAAAATAATCGGCGAATCTAACTCGGTTGGACAGCGTTCGGGAAATTACGCCATATCTTCTCGTCAAGTATATCTCAAAACCTTAAAAGCAAAGTATACACAACCAGTGCGTGTTGCCAGTGATAACCTACGGAACAGGGACATAGTCCTTCACTGCTTCACTTCATGAGGGAGCTCAAAGTTGCTCAGCGGGCTATGGAGAGGGCTATGTTGGGTGTTTCTCTGCGTGACAGAAAGACAGAACAACGATGATATCCGCAGCAGAGCTAGGGTAATCGATGTCGATTAGAAGATGTAGCCATAAGGATTAGTATGCTGATTTGGCAAGTGGAAGTATGGAACCGTTGGGAAAGAAAAGTTCTCGAGTGGCAGCCTCGTTCTGGCAAGCGTAGTGTTGGTCGTCCCCCCACAAGATGGAGTGACGACCTGCACAACGTTGCGGGAAGTCGATGGATGCAGGTGGCTCAGGATCGTTCTCTATGGAAATCTTTGGGGGAGGCCTATGTTCAGCAGTGGACTTTTGATAGGCTGTAAAGAAGATGATGAATAAAATATTATTAATTATCGTCGTTTTTTAATCTACCACCGTCTCGTAATGAGGTTCCTCTAACGGAGAAGAATTATATAAAGGCAGCTACCGTATAATTGTGGTCGCAAAACATGAACATTAGCACTTGCTTGCCTATCCCAATACTGAGGAAGACAGAGGTGTAGACAATTAAGTCCTTTCAACCTACCTTCCACTGAAGTAATTTTTTAGGACAACCCACTCTAAACAACAAACTCTTTAAAAATCTTTAGGAACTGTTGTCTTTGAAATGTCTTTTGACAAACACCGCAACACGGATAGAATAAATTTATTATTTTTTAACAGAATAATTCTATTTTTACTTAAATAACTATAAAATACTATAAATAACGTATAAAATACACTTTTACAACAGTATAAACCTTCATTCAGATCAGAGCTATTGTCGCTAAGAATATTACAAGCAATTAATTTCAATGTTCTAAATCCCGTACGATACAATATTATGGCTTAGAGCCTTTCTGGAGTGGATTATTAAATTGTTAATTACTTAAGATCCACTTTGAGAACAAGATTGGCAATTAACTGTTACAACTCCAAAGAACAGGGAAATTAAATAAAAACAATAAATGTCTTGCCGGTGTCAGTTAATTTAATAACGATTCAGTCACAATAGCCGAGTGGTTGGGTGATCAGAATTCGAGTCTTGACACCCGAGTTCGATCCTCAGGCTCGTACCAATGGGTTTTTCAAAAACTTACGATTTATATCATTGGCTTGGACATAAAGACGACGACGGGCGCACAACCTGTCACGTTGTCCCTAAAATATCTTCGGTGGGTCGAAGGGACTTAATTGTCTAGACTAGACCTGTCAACCCATGTATTGTGAAATGTCGGTCATAAAGGCTTAATTATATGGACCCAGACGTCTCCTAAGCAGAGAATTTGCCTACCACCTTTCTTAATCAATATTGGTTTTAGAGTCTATGTTAATGACAGTAACCCCTGGGAATGAGGTGATCGCTTCCAAGCTATTTCTAGAAAATATCACATCACATTTGTAAAAAATACTGACCAAAAAAGAGGATGCCTACGGAGTTTCTTTCGCCTGTTTCTTCTCCGTTAGAGGAACCTCATTACGAAACGGTGGTAGATTAAAAATGACTATCGATACACGAATGTACATTCTTATGCCGATGAACAAATGATTTGATTTGATATGGAAATTTTTATTTGTCGTCTACAGCGGGTTGTGGCGTTAGAGATATTAACAGCTCCTCAATTTCCACAGACGATGATCTCGAAGCGTTACTGGAGGAGGTGATACGAGCGAGCAATCGTGGCGTGTCGGCTTCCAGGAACGTGAGCGGTGGACCCAACTGGAGCTTCGGACAGTCTCTCTTCTTCTCCTCCACCGTTGTCACTACAATCGGTGAGTTCCAGTTTTATCTTGACAAAAAAACTTTAAAGCCGTGGTAGCCGTTCGCTTTGAACTTCATAGAGTAATTAACTAGTTCATGGGGCGATTTGTTCGCTTCTAAAACAAAATCCCCGTAAATATGTAGACAGCGTAAGAAAATGCTATAAATAAATTCATGAATGAAGGACAGTCTCATCCCCAGGAAATGAGTTGATCGCTCCCATGCAGTGTCTAATTATTCTATATAAGAGTGAAAACCATGTAAGCAAAGTGTTCGAAGAGGGGAGGATCATGAGTACTCGGATACCTAAAGGTCTCGTGTAAGAAAATGATGAATTTGAAAGAAGCAAAAGAAAGACGTACGTAATGATCGTAACACTTGATGCTATGTTCCCTCCAACTACCCCGTCAGGGACTATCCGTGGTGATTTTCTTTTTAAATGTCACTCAAATATTAGAGAGAAGTCCTGAGTCCAGCTGTGCACATTTACATTATGCTACTGTACTTACTTTATATACTAACTATTTTAAATAGACTACTTATTTAATTCAAAGCGTTATATGTCGGTAGCTGTTTCAATTTTAAGATCTTTAGTGTGTTCTTTCAATACCCGCAGGAAGACAGGTTATGACAACTTCTTACACAATTACAACCCTACCTTCGAAGCTAACAGTTGCGGGTTTGAATCCGGCTAGCAGCAAACACTGGTGTGTTAAATATGAATATTTGTACTCCAGTCATGGATGTTTATATCAAAAGTTACGTATGCATGTACCGTAAGACGGCGATAGGATCACCAATTTTTCATTATCGTTTTAAACTTTTTTACGTTCCCTTCCAGGCTACGGTCATGTAACACCACTCTCGAAGCCCGGGAAGCTGTTCTGCATGGTGTACGCATTACTCGGCATCCCATTGACATTGGTGCTGTTGTCGGCGCTGGTGGAACGTCTCCTGCTGCCCGCCACAGCGCTCCTGAGGTCTCTCAACGCGGCACTGGGTCATCTCTACCGGCCCTTCACTATACGGCTGGTGCATCTTTTTATTATTGGTAAGTTACGCTACGGTTACCTTAAGTTTATCTTAAATAAACAAACAAATGTGTTCACGCCGTTCCCAATACTGGGGTAGACAGAGGTCTAAATCAACTAAATCCTTTCGACCCACTTTTCACCATAGACGTTTTTCTAGATAACGTAACAGGTGGTAAAGCTGTTATCATCTTTATGTCCAAGCCAACGATTTAAATAGTACATAAGTTTTGAAAGAATTTTATGGTACGAGCTTGCCACCTGGAAATCGAGTTCGGATATTTTTTAGATAACAGGTGGTAAAGCTGTTATTATCTTTATGTCCAAGCCAACGATATAAATAGTACATAAGTTTTGAAAGAATTTTATGGTACGAGCTTGCCACCTGGAAATCGAGTTCGGATATTTTTTAGATAACAGGTGGTAAAGCTGTTATCATCTTTATGTCCAAGCCAACGATATAAATAGTACATAAGTTTTGAAAGAATTTTATGGTACGAGCTTGCCACCTGGAAATCGAGTTCGGATATTTTTTAGATAACAGGTGGTAAAGCTGTTATTATCTTTATGTCGAAGCCAACGATATAAATAGTACATAAGTTTTGAAAGAATTTTATGGTACGAGCTTGCCACCTGGAAATCGAGTTCGGATATTTTTTAGATAACAGGTGGTAAAGCTGTTATTATCTTTATGTCCAAGCCAACGATATAAATAGTACATAAGTTTTGAAAGAATTCTATGGTACGAGCTTACCACCTGGAAATTCGGGTATCTTTTAGTTGGGTGATCGGAAATCGGACTCGTTTTCCGATCGCCCAAACACTCGGCTATCGTAACTTACAAATTTATATTTAAAAAGTAATATATTTATTACAATATTTTTACATTTTATTACTATTCCGTAATTATACATCGTCTTCTTCCTATTTTCTATTCGTGTTCGAATTCTCAGTGACTACATTCGTCGTCTTCTTCATCCTGGTGCCGGCGGGGATCTTCGCGAGCCTCGAGCCCGAGTGGGATTTCCTGGACTCGCTGTACTACTGCTTCATATCGCTGACAACCATCGGTCTCGGGGACTACATCCCCGGAGACTCGCCCGACCAAACCTACCGACCTCTGTACAAAGTGGCTACGACAGGTGAGTGATAAATAACAGTAAAAAGGGATAATCTAACAGCGGTAGAGCCACGCATCGGCTTTTGTTGTAGCACGAATCGGCCGGCTCGATGGGAGAAGTACCACGACCTCACAGAATACCGGCGTGAAGTAGAAGTTTGACAAACTTCTGCGTTTCGTCTGGTGAGTGCAGGTAACCGGTGGCCCACACCTCCCTCCCCCAATTTGGGGGGGGGGGGTGCACTCTAAGGGAGGCAACGCATCTGCTATGCCTCTGGTATTGCGGGTGTTCACGGGCGGTGGTAATCACTTACCATCATGTGAGCCGCCTGCTAGTTTGCCTCCCTTTTCTATAAAAAAACATTGAAGAAATATTCCCTTCTTTCTTCTTCAATACACACACATTAAAGTCCAGTGCCTGACTCGCAACGCTTGTAAAGCGCCAAAGAGAAAATAATCACTTGGTAAAGTGTATTGGCGATCGCAGTAACCATAGACTAACTGCTAACCGTCACCGGTGTTTATAATTTTTGATCCGGTATGTTACGAGATGGTTATACGGTAATCTGCCGGTCGCCAATGCACTACTCTATGGTAGCAGTATTCAATATTTAGTCGTTTCTTACGAAATCCAGGAAGACATACATAGGGACAACATCACATACATTGCTCTGATTCTAAAGAAAGCAGCTTAAGCATTGAATCTTTGTATGAAATCTGTAACAACGAAGGCACCACAGACATCCTCACCCAAGAAAATGTAGAAAAGGTGTTTTCTACGTTGACTCGACCGGGAACAGAACCAAAAAAATTATTAATAAAAATTTAAGGTCCCAAATCTGGGGAAACCATGAAAACCGGTGTGTACCTACTTCTAGAAGCACTATTGTAAAGATGTCTATAAACAAGATTTTTTTTTTCAAAACTTATGAACGAATAATATCTTGAACACGAAGGTTCACCACATGCCGCGTTGTCTCAAATGACTAAATTAAGGAGCTAAATATTCTAAGCATCTCAGTAATGGCTAATTATACAAATATTTAAAAACAGTTTTATGTAAAGTCATGTCTATAACGACTTACTCTACGTATTACACAAAAACAGAAATACTTTTTTAAAACTAGTCTCTAACTTAAAAGCTAGCGCAGGACACAATATTTCTACCGCTAACATATTTTTATCATAAGAGAAAAACATAAAAGAAATATTTACATGTTTGCTGAACAGAAAGAACATATGAAGAGGAATTGTAGATTTGTTGTTCGAAAAGCTGGAGTATAGTTTTAGCAGTTTAATGCGTAAATGTGCACTTAAATATTTACTTTACATAGGTAATTGTATAATAGTAGAGGTGCCTTTTAGATTGATATTTTTTTACTAAAAGAAACCAACGTCAATCCCTGTTATTGTCTATGGTCTTGTAGGTCACGTGAAAAAATATAATATTTTTTTTAATTCGCTTATATTGCCCGCAAACAATTCCTTTTAATCCATATAATCGTGGGGCACACACAAAAATATTTTTTTTCACTCCAGTCTACCTAATCACCGGCCTGACATTCCTGATGCTGACGCTGACCGTGTTCTACGACATACCGCAACTGAACCTCAGCGCGGTGTTCTCGTCTGTCAGACTGGACGAGGACCCGGAGAGGATTCGGCTCAGCGGCTCCGGCTACGGCGGCTACGGCGTAGGCGGCCCGGGCTACGGCGTAGGCGGGCTGGTGATGCGCGACGGCTACGGGCGCGAGCAGCGCCGCTCCGTGGTGCTCGTGCGGCCGCGCCCCGACGACAGCCCGAGCCCCGAGGACACCACGCC
Source organism: Sericinus montela (assembly GCA_029286605.1). Lineage (NCBI taxonomy): Eukaryota > Metazoa > Arthropoda > Insecta > Lepidoptera > Papilionidae > Sericinus > Sericinus montela. Next base: position 2,155,885 of record JAGSMR010000061.1, on the reverse strand, counting down.
CGTGCACGCCAGGGACGCGCGCGTGCACTGAGGCGGCATGCGTATTGTGTGTGAAGAAAAAACATCCGTCAACTTTGCGGAATTCCACCAAGGAGATGCGATAAAATATAAAAAAAAAACAACATCCGTTAACTTGGCGGAATTCTACCAAGGAGATGCGATAAAATAGAAAACAAAAACAACATCCGTCAACTTGGCAGAATTCCACCAAGGAGATGCGATAAAATATAGAAAAAAAAACAACATCCGTCAACTTGGCAGAATTCCACCAAGGAGATGCGATAAAATATAGAAAAAAAAAATTATTACTCTGTGAAAATCGTAGATCTGTACCTTTCCGACAAGTTCGTGAGTAATTCATCGATTGCTATCGTTTATTGTTCAGTTAATGTTAATTTTTAAAGTCGAATATTTTAGTTAATTACTTTGATACTTGCGTATAGTTACACACTATTGCCATATACAATGTAAAAAACGAAAGAAGTTACTGCACGATTCAACCAAAGAGAATACAATGCACACAAAATCCGGCTTGTCAATTCATAATTCGGATAAAAGAAAAGAAATCGATATTGTAGACATAGCTTAGAATAAATGGTGTATTGGGAAAGGGAGCGTTTATAATGAATCATATATTTTGCGCATACATCTCTAGTTACTAGCCACATACAATCACATATTTTAGGCCACTGTGACAATATAGTTATTACTCAATTAAGATTGCCCTTTACATCCAATTTTATTGATTTATTTATTTTTTTCTCTTTAATTTAATCACTACCCTTTACAGTAAAATCTCACACGAATTTGTCGGATTTTTGACGAAATTATAGCCGTCAGTTCTTTGGCTAAAATTGGTACGCATATTTACACAGATATATATCTAAAGGTATATTATGTCTATCTATCGATGTATATCTAGTAAAAATATTAACTGTTGACTGTGAACTTTAAATATGTCATTGTTATTATTGTGTTTATTTATGTTTTGGCGCCTATTGTAATTTGATTTGACATCGTGAGCATTGATTTGCATTCCGAGTTAAGTAAGGCATAGAAAAGTTACGTTCAATGTTCAATATGCGACCACCAAATTCTATTAGAAAATTCCCGTGAAATTCGTTTTTTATAAATGTTTGTGGTCGTTATATTTTATCAATCATTTTAAATGCGTTTATCCAAGTGTGTATTTCGTATAAAATGTTTATGTAGGTAAATTTAGGTTAATTACAACCTTCCCGCTTATTAAAAACGGTTTTAAAACAGTTATTAAATTCAATGTCGAGACGACATGTCGTTGAAATTTACGTTATAATCTCAAAATTTAGAATAAGTTAATATATGTGAGTAAGAATTTTGTGTAAATAGAATGTCTATGTAGATTTTAGTTGTCTTCAATATTATTTGTAATTTTCTCTACGTTGACTCAGTCTAAGAATTTGCTGTATTGACGTAAGAATATTTATATCATAAATACAAAGCTTTATGACATCTAAGATTATAATAATTTCATCTTTCAATTGGTAAAATATTTACAAATATTTAGCAGCCTTACTTAGATATTTTCTCTTCCCAAATCAAATGTGCCATTGACTTAAAGTTCTGAACCATAGCATATTATTACATATTTAAAAAAAATTACCGTCCTCTTAAAAGTTTATTTCCTTTAAAAGAAACGCGAAAGATTTATATTCGGAGTGGTATCGAAACGAACTGGGTTCGCAATAAGACTGAACAAGATTTTTCAAATTTTCGCACTTTTCTATTTCAAATGTTGATTTTTCAACGAATAGTAAAATTGGATATAATTTACAAAGTGACTATGTCCGAACAGACTGACCAACAAGTCTTTATTCTCTACATCAAAAATATACGTTTACAGTAACTATACAAACGAGAGTAAAAAAATATATCAATGGCATATCAGTATAAAATCTATCATCTTTAATAAAAATAATATATAATCTATGACGTATCGTATTCGAATAGAAATCTGTGTCTAACAGTGTAATGGGCTCACATTTTAAATGGAATTTACTATATCGCAAAAGAAATACTTCCTAATTATAAATTTTTAGTAAATTTCTATGTAAGTCAAAGCTTGTATTGATATAATATTTAAATAATGTAGATGTCGATGGCATATGAAATAATATTTCTATAGTAAAATATCTCGTCTATAGATGTATGAATAGTGGAATTAAAATAATATTATATATATTTATGTTTGGACTAAAATTACTTCCTAAATTCTTCGTTATCTTTCAATTCATATTTTTTTTATTTTTATCTAGGCATATGTAATAATCTATTTTTCTAATCAATAGCAAAAAAATAATATGCTAAAACGAAATGTAATCAAAGACAATAGAAAAAGTTACGTAGAAAAATTTAAGTAAATTTGAATTTTCTAACTAACAACACTGTTTTTATGCGTAGGCATTATCTGTAACTTTTTCATATTTTATAAATACGATTTTGATAAACATTTCGTCGAGAAAGAAACTTACAGGGATTGTCAACCAAAAACCCCCTCCTCTTTTTTCATATTAATTCCTTTTTGCTCTCATGACAGTAGATATATATGTATACTAAAATTTAAATTATAATCCTACAATGTAATAATATCTATAAGTTATCACTTTAGAAATTTATCACATATAACAATAGATTAAAATCAAATACTATTTACAGAAAATATTTATTGTAATAATAGAAAATAAATTGTAGTGAGTAGCGAAGTTGTAAAACAAAATGCCTTTCGAGTATAAAACGAAATATTATTAGATCCAAAATATATAAGAATGAATACTGAAATATATACTTTTATTGTGATAAGCTTTTTTATTTATTTCACTAAAAGCTTTGATACAATTATAAAATGCTATTGTGTTAATTGGAAAATTATTATAAAAAAAAAATGTCGAAAATAATCATGAATCTCCGTCCGCTCTCAGACGCGTTTGTACCGATTCTTCCTATACTCTGTACTCTAGGCCATAAACTTTCCAAAAAAAAAATATGTGATACATGCCACATATGTTGTTACTGTTTTTTTAAATTTTGGTCGTAGCGGAAAAGGCTTCACGTGCACCGGTCTCTGGTTAGAGGGATGAGTGTAACGGAATCGCATCACTCGATAAGATCCTACCCCGTTACCATTTAAAAACCACCACGTTATTCGATTGGCCATGTAGCCTTGACAGCTTCATCAAATGAGACACGCGAGAGCGACAGCCCGATTGTAAGAAAAGGAAGAAGATGCGACAACGTAACTCATTCCGAGCCCTAATAACGAAAGAGACTTGAACATACTCTGTGGAGAATTCAAATCTGTCCCCACTCCTCTCTCACAGCCATATCCGTCTAACTTTTGTCGCTCAACTATAACGCAGATCCTTTTACCATTTTTCATTGTACTGTTTGCCATTAAAAGTCCACTGCAAAACATAATCCGCTCTAAAGAGAATTTACTACAAGCGTCACGCTTAGCGGTCTAATTAATGATACCAGTACCAAATATCTCGCATTACAGACGCAGCTGTCCATAACCGATCTGTTGATGTTTTTGCCTGGTATTTTTAAAGATAATTATCTCGCTACCTGTCGATTTTTCTATTGCCATTTTTATGCTAATGCCGTCTCCAAAGCTTTTCCTTTAAACACAGGATACAGAGACACCCACAGGATAAGGGGTGGTAAATTATATGTAACATTAATACATTATAAAGTTACAAACAAAAGAGATAAATAAATAAATATATGCATAGTCCCTGACGGGATAGCCAGAGAAGACAGATCATCGAGTATCACGATCCTTACTAATAACTCTGTCACTTCTTTCAAAGAACAAAGAAGGTGAAGAATGAATTAGTGTAATGAAACCTTTTACATTAACTGAAATTGTAACATGGACTATATTATTAAGCTAATAATAATATTGGCCCCAGGGGCACAAAAGACGTAGCAAAATAAATAATTCGATTTCAACAACCACCATAACAGCCTCATGCTTTTTTTTATTACTTTTATACGATTATCGAATACGATTGCCAATTGAATGAGACCAATTATAAACTAATCCAAGTACATCACATAACTGATAACTTTTGAAGAAAGATACTGTGGTCTACTTTGGCAAATGCACTATTAAAGTTGGTATACAACATCTACTTGTAATGTAGCATTCAAAGATTGCCTCAAATTGCTCGTATAAAGTGTAATACTATATGATTACTTACTGTAGATTTTTAAAACAAAACTCGTGCTGATGTGGTTTGAGGACAACACTGAGGCGTGACCTCAATATAGCCGCTACCAATGATCCAAATATCCTTTCAAAAGATGAAAGTAAAGGAATAGAATGGTAATTTTTAACATCGGTAGCGACTCCTTTTTTTGAGTAATGTTTGTAAACCGCCGAGCAATTTGTCAAATGAGTTGCGAACATATTTCAGATATTATCGCCAGTAAAAGCTTGGTTGTTGTCCAAATTCATAGTATTGTAGATTCATAGGAGAAAAGAAGGAGAAGCCTTTTTTATTTTAAATAGGACCAATAGCTTTTCTAAATTGTCCTGAATACTCTGGTATGTTTAAGATATATTTATGTGAATTAAGACGGTCTGATTTTCATTCTTTGTTATTGCTATGGATATAATTACTGTAAACCGTGGTGAATAAAGTTCCAAAAAATATCATATTATGCTGTTAAATGTAGAGGTTATAGACGATAGAAATTATTACCACCTAAGTACCAAAAACCAAGGGGTGACAACTCACTTGCGCAGCTTATTAGTGCCAAATCATTAATAACTGTTAAAAATCATAAAGATTTCAAAATAAGTCACTGGTGTGGCAGAACTTTGAAATTTTCGTATATTTTGGATTTTAGCTAATTATTATTCTAAAATTTAACAAATTGGACGAATGTACTAATAAGTTGAAAACTAGCTAATGTCTATAGAAGTAGGTAATAAGAACATTTTTTTTATGTTTTGAATTCGTAATACGAATTACAATCAACTAATTTATTAGCATCAATACTATTAAAATTCATATTTAATTATACCTCAGTGAATGAAAAACATTTATTGACGTAAAATATACGCAAACGATACTCAGTTATATTACTCTTTTCGTCCGCAACAACTCCGAGGGGCGGAAATAAAAGTAAATATTGATCTGGAAACTATAAGATAGTGGGAATGTAATACCTCGCTTCAGATAAACCCGACAAAATCACAGTTCATGTTACTGGAAAACAGACAACAACTCCAAACCATCCCCCAAACGCCTTTTTCCTCCTTTCAGGTCTATGGTTTGCTACATACCTATAATGTGTTTGACTTTCCTTTTTTTCTCATATACGAAGAACACGAAAACTTTGTAATGAAATTATGGCAACAAACTTGAATTATTATTATTATTAATATATGTTGACGAAATTAGTTATGCACATTGAGTAACACGACTTGATGTACGAAGTACAACTGCATAATTTATTTTACCAAGAACTCTTTTGGAAATTATCCACAGCAATTAAATTTATAATAATTCATATCGTATTATATGTGCAAAATAATACATCATATGTTCGGCAACGCGGAAAATAAAATTATGAAAAAGATAAGACAAAATACAATTATAAATTACAGAAAAAAATATTAATTAATTGACATAATTATTAATAACATATTTAATCTCTAATTCTTAGACGTTAATAATAAAATACGTAAATTATTTAGGTTATTTTCACTATTATTATACATTATCTTCATTATTATAACAAATATTATTTAATTATTATCACGTTATAATTTATTTTGATTTTATGTCATTTAATGTTATTTACTTTTTAAGTTTTGCTTTTTTTACTGCAGACTATCCAGTTTTATTATTTTTTAATACTGGCAATGTTAAATCTATGTCTGTTTTTGTTATTAGTCTGTGAGTCTTTCTTAACTTGATTCTTTGCCGTGTCGTTTCGGGTACGTTATTAAATCTTTAAAAATCCTCGGTTACGCAGCCTTCTTGCTAAAAATATAGTATCAAATTAATTATTTACCTTACTATTTACATCCAGCCATGGTTATTTCTGTAAAGTTAATTACTAGTGATCAAAATAAACGAGGCGGCAACTTGACATTTTGCACGCAAAGGAAAGTAACCTGGTGTTTTGAGATCGTGAAATAAACGTGGTATTTTGGCTTTTCAGCAAAGTGCCAGGATGAAGTACAACAAGCAGGTAACCTCCTCCAGGAGGAAAAACAGGAAGAGGCATTTTAGCGCACCCTCGCACATCAGAAGAGTACTTATGTCTTCACCTCTCTCAAAAGAATTGAGACAAAAATTCAACGTGAAATCCATGCCTATCCGTAAAGACGACGAAGTTCAGGTAAAATTCTCTTTTAAGTTCAGGTCAAGTTATTACTATGTTGAACTTGTAAGCTTGTTAGCATAACCTCAATATCTTAGCATAATTGCGTTTCTTTTTAAAAGAATTATTTATTTTTTACTTACTTACATTACTTTAGTTGCAAAACAAAATGATGAAGACAAACCATTCACAGACTGCAGTTGTTGCTGCCTTGGTTTGGATAAACTGAAGGTTTTCTTTAGTGAGTCTACTCCTCGGCTTGTCACTCTGCACCATGGTTCAAAATATGGCTCTGATTGTTTTGCTCTATTACTTTGATATTATACAACAAACTATCATATTAATTATATTAGATGGGCTAGTTTCCTCTACTCTTTTGAGGGCAGGTTTGAGGCAGGAATATCTAAGAGAGTTCGAACCAATTCAACTCCTCAAGGAAACCCAGAAGCCCTTTAAAGTTACTGGTGACCCTCTCCGCAAGCACACAATTCATTATTTATAAAAAATATACACATGTATTATTTTCATGTACAACACTAGCTGAATTGTTGGGTGTTAGTAATTCATATCTGGATTTCACTTTGATCTCCAGGAGGAAGAATTGTATAATTGGCTTGGGCTCTGCGACAAGCTCACCACATGTCTCACTGTTCCAAACAATATCCTATGAAATGCAAGTCAAAAAGACAAACTGTCTAGAAGAGAACTACCCCAGTATAGGGAATGTATAAAGATATGATGAAATTATAATTAGAATTCAATTACCCATGTTGGTCAAGTCATTTATTGCTCAAGTCAGTATTTCAGCAGATTTTTGTTTGTTGCAGGTTGTGCGTGGTCACTACAAAGGCCAGCAAGTAGGCAAAGTTGTCCAAGTTTACCGTAAAAAGTTTGTTGTTTACATTGAAAGGATTCAACGTGAGAAGGCAAACGGTGCCAGTGCTTATGTTGGCATCCACCCTTCAAAGGTAATGCAAGTTTATATCTCCTTATTGCATATAGGGCAATACATATATATTTAATAATGTTGTTTTCATGGGTATAAAGCTTAAAGTTATGTTAAAAAAAAATTGTGGTCAAAAGTTTTGGAGATGTTAAGTTGACCAAATGAAAATAATTTCTGGCATACACCAATATTGATAGAGACTTATATATAGTTAATTTAACTATTTATAAGGTCATTTCATAAGGCACCAGAGGGGTAGGTTGATTTAACTGATGCCTTATCACACCTGATATGACCACTGCCTTGTTAAATTATACTTGATAAAAGACACTCTTTATTTCAATGTTTAAAACACATTATTTAAAATTAATAGATTACTGGGATATTGACTAACTTGTTATATATTCTGCTGTGTCAGAAAATGCAATTGTCTCTTCCTTGGATGTCATAAGAGGTGACTAAGGAAAAGCCTTTATTAAAATATGTGACTGCCTGGTAGCAGTCTAACCATCTTTATAACAACAAGATTAACAGTTTGTCTGATGACTTGAAGCAGCATCTAAGATGGGACATGTCTGGTACTGCTATCGCTTATCTACTGCCCCTAAATATTCCCTACTTAAAACTTAAATGGCTATGTGGTCTATTCTATATCTTGGTTGAAACTTGGTAAGTTTGTGCCTTGAATAGTTATGTGAAGTAGTAAAACACATTTAAAAGAATTTTTTTTACCTTTTAATGTATTGGGAATCAAAATGATGATAACTTTCTTCTTAGACCCCGTTCTATCTTACGGAGGCTTTGCTGAAGTTTGAAAGTTATGGGGTTATTGCTGAAACACTTCCATGGCTCTGATTATTGAAAAACCATTTAAAAATATTACTGGATTTTACCAAAGATTTCTTACGAGTTTTTTCTCTTCACAGTGTGTGATTGTCAAGTTAAAAATGAACAAGGACCGTAAGGCAATCCTCGACCGCAGAGCAAAGGGCAGACTAGCAGCCCTCGGCAAGGACAAGGGCAAATACACAGAGGAGACTGCCACAGCTATGGAGACCTCGTAAACATAGGGTTAAGAATAATAAAAAATTAAAATTCAGTTTTGTTTTTTATTGTAAAATTTTCTTTCATGTACACCCAGATTTTTGTAATAAAATGTGATCTAAACAATAATACACTAATTCTTAATATATGTAAATAGTCACAATAGCAGAGTGATGTGGTCATTGGAATTAGAGCCAAGACATCAGAGTTCAATCACCAATTAGACTTGTACCAAAACTTTTGTACTGGTTATATTGTTGGCTTGGACATGAATACGCGACATGCTCATCAACTCACATTTTCCAAAAAAACGTCTTCAGTGAAAGGCGGGTTGAAAGGACTTGACTGTATAGCCATGTGTCTAATCTTATTGGGAATGGCATGAAGATATTTTTTTTTCACTAATTATATGCATATGTGGGTGAATATTTGCAAATGAACATATTAGACAATTTTAAAGAATGAAAAAATAATACTACAAAACTTTTTTAGATATTTAAAGCGAAGCTGATAGCATACACATACAAAAACATGCGTGAGACCAAAAAATAAGCCTTTATATAAAACACAATTTGGATTTGAACTTTTTGTGCAAACGGTAATGAAAAGTTAAATGGTGAAGAGAATTTTAGGAGCTAGGAGGTATTAGGCCGTAATCCGCAATGAGAGCACTAGTAGCCCAGTGATTAGGACTTAAAATTTGAAAGTTAAAGGTTTGAACACCACCCGACGTACGTTTTGTGGACATTTCATCGTCGCCATTGCTCCATAACTTCAAAAACATCGTGAGGTTACCAGCGTATCCTAGAACTAATAATTCAAGGTCATGTGACATGCACCAAATAGCATTGACCAGTCTGTGGATTACGGTTTTGGAGCTATCGATTCATACTTATACCTATTTATTAATAAGTATAGATAGAAACCAAAAAAGAGAAGATAGAGATAATAAATATTTAATATAGCTGTACAAATATCAAACCACTACTATAGCGCAGAAAGTGCTATTTTGTGATTTTCTTGAATATGAAATTTGTAGTGGTTTAGTACGTCACGATGTGTAAGTCACGATAGCCGAGTTGTTGGGTGGTCGGAATGTCGAGTCGAGAGACCCGAGTTCGATCCCCAGGTGGCAGTACCAATGAGTTTTTCAAAACCTTTGTACGAATTTCATCGTTGGCTTGGACATGAAGGCGGCGACGAGCTCACCACCTGTCACGTTGTCCCGAAAATATCTTCGGTGGAAGGTGGGTCAAAGGGACTTAATTGTCTAGACTTGACCTCTGTCTACCCCTGTATTGGGAATTGCGTGAAGATATTTATATATTTATTTATGTAGTGGTTTAGTAATTTACACGGCAGTTTAAATAAAAACATGGATTGAAACAATATTACATTAAAATATAGTGCTAGAAAAAAATACCTACTTACCATTCCAGCTTGCTCCCTTACCATTCGGGTAAAATGTGAACGGGAAAAATGGTAAGTAGATATTTGGAAACATTTGTGTATGTTACATTATTAGACTTATGAGACTAAATACGTTATCAGTCGAGAAATAATCTTATGAAAAATATTTAGATCATTAATTAAATGAATCTAAACAAATAACAACTTTAGAAGACACGAACGGTAAGATTTTATTTTGACCTGAACGATTTTTTGTATATTATTCATTTTTCGTTGGCGCCAATTCAGTCTAAAACGTGTAATCTGCTCAAGTCATTAGTGGGGGCTGAGGTCGTGATGGGGAGTCGTCGTGAGGATTACATTTACCATTGGGACAATTCTATTTCACTGTGACTGTTCGCGATTTTTGGATTGGTATAAAATTAACTAAAACTGTCCTTTATATATTTTATTTCAGTTTATATATTAAATATTATATTTAATAAATAATAAGAAAAAAATTTATTCTTCGGAGGTTTCGTTTAATTATTCTTATTATAATGGTTGAAAATTGGTAAAAGGGACACGAAAGATAATGAAGTTTTGAGAACTATTTCTTTTATAAAATGGCTTATAGCTTATAAAACATAATAAATTTATCTGCAATATGTACCCCACTTAATTAACTATATATATAAAAAAGTGATCAAAATCGATACAGGTTTAATGTGTTATTAAACCTAATACACATAGATACATCAAAAATGTACGTATTCACATATTCCCCCATGTAGTACTGAGCTTGCAGCAAAGAATTTATACAAGCACAAAATGGCTGATGTTTAAAAATACCTGTAATAAGTTATAGGTAAACACAAGTCTGTATTAAGAAATAATAAAGCTGTATAAATATTTTACTAAAAATAGATAATTACAATGCTATTAATATTGTATGAAATCAACCCTGAGTGAAGAAAAAGCATGTTGGCAGGCATTCGAAATAGATAACTTAGGAAAGAAAATAAAGTAAAATACAATGAAATACATACATAACATAAATGTAATATATATGTATATAAAATTTATATATAAATAAACCAAAATATTAATAAATCAAGAGGAAATTGCCTTCAGATAATAATTCCTCAGCAAAATTTTACTGGATAATTTTCAATTGGGTGCTTTCTTTGTCACCAGGAGGGCATTCCATAGAAGTGTAGTTTGTATTGTATAGGAAGAGCTAAAGAAACCGGTTTTATGGCGTAGGATGCTGATTTTGAGACTGGTCGAAGATCGGGGTGCACGATCATTACTCATGTACAGAAATTAGAATGTACCTTTAAGATGGGAAGGAGAATTCGGATCATATAAAATCACACTCAAAAAGTTTACTCTTAGAATATATAGGTCTGGTCTAGACAATTAAGTCCCTTTGACCCACCTTCCACCGAAGATATTTTCGGGACAACGAGACAGGTGGTGAGCCCGTCGCCGTCTTTATGTCCAAGCCGACGATATAAGTATATAAGTTATTGAAAAACTCTAGTACTCCCACCTGGGGATCGAACGCGAGTCGCTTGACTCGAAATTCCGACCACCCAACCACTCGGCTATCGTGACTACTTACTCTTAGAGGATATGAATAATTCAGGGCTAGAATTGCAAAACCCTGAGTATTTTTTTTTCTTGTCGGAAAATATTAATTTCTCAGTTCTATAATATAAAATTTAAAATGGCTGCACTGACAGTACCTCCAAACCAAGCAGCGTATTATTGCTGCGATCGCCAATCGGCTTACCAAGCGCGTGATCAAAAGAGAATATAGCCACTACGTCTTACGCGTGCTTACATACTCTTTGCTAAGCGCATCGATTGTGGAAAAGCCTTAAGGGAAAAATTGATTTGAACTAGTATAGATCACAGATAATACATAAAACGGTATTGAAGTTTTCATAGCTGTAAAGTAAATCATTTTTGTGTAGGCAGTTATATTTCTGATAACTGTACGCTAACAGGTGGTACGAAAAAGTACGCATGTCAGTTTTATTTTAAGTTCTCATTTTTGTTTTTCATAGTAATAACAGGTGTTTGATGATAATCGAGCTGGCCGTTTTTTTTTATAGAAAAGGGAGGCAAACGAGCAGGTGGCTCACGTGATGGTAAGTGATTACCGCCGCCCATGAACATCCGCAATACCAGAAGCATAGCAGATGCGTTGCCGCCTTTAGAGTCCCCCCAGGAATTGGGGGAGGGGGTGTGTGGACTTCTACTTCACGCCGGTATTCTGTGAGGTCGTGGTACTTCCCCGGTCGAACCGGCCCATTCATGCAACAACAAAAGCTGATGCGTGGCTCTGCCACTGTTAAAAACCCTAATTCATTCCATGTTTCGTGTAAAAGCCCTAGTTTTGGGAATGCGGTCTGTCTATGGAAGTCTATTGTAACAATTTTGTTACGCAGGGTTTCTTCTCCGCAACATTACATAAAACAAGTTATTTTTACCAACTCTCACAAACTAATGTCACCATGTGAAGTGAAAATAATAAAGTGGGAAATGAAAACACAAATATGTCTTAAATTATTTATATTTAATTCTGAATTGCATATAAATTTGTGGACTTTCTGTTACAATAGTACTCTCGACTGATATCATTTGTATAAAACGCTTAAAATATGTTTTACATCTATTGTACCAGAGACCGGTGACAACATTCGCTCCGTACGCCTTTAGAAACAGAAAATGCACACACAATAATTTATTCTATGCTTATATCTCTTTAGAAATTAATCCTATTTAAATTTACCACCTAACTTAGGTACTTATAACAGCTACAGTCTCACACACATCCACACGAGATATTGCCAGATGCAACTGCTTATGGTCACTCATGCTAAGGAAAAAGAAAACAATTCAACAAAAAAAAAAAAAGAAAGTATGTCACAAACATAAAAAAGAAAAAACAAGACTTACATCGACAAGTCACAACACTAGTGATGTAACACGAGTTGAGAGAACGTATCGATAACACGTGAATTCCGTGGGGCACATCGACAATCGAATTTAAATTCCCGCCTTTTTTGAGTACAAACCATTTAATTATTATTATACAAGGCAGTGTTGGCAGCTTATTTATACGTATTACATACTATGTGTCGTTCTTTAAAAACTCTTCCTTGTAACCTTATTGCTTATTTGTTAACAATTCTGTAATTTGTGCATATAACTTTCTAATACAACTCCCATATTTAGATGGCACATTATATTGAAATAGAATGTTAAATTAAAAATTTCCAGCCTATTCCCACACACTTACTATTTGTATAAGTAACAAAAATGTCCCACGGAATACAATGTGATAATATTGACAAATTATCTAAAACACAACATTATTTATCTATTAAATTAGACGTTGAACATTTATTTGGTGTATAAAACGTCGCGATTATTTCACATTGATAATTCATTGGTCCAGATACCTTCATAATTTCTCAAAACTCTACTTTTTAAAATTGCGACTGTGTTTAAAAATAAACGAAATACATAGAAAGATGGTACATACAGAAAATGTTACCGCATGCAAAAACAAAATTTACCCACCATTTATTAATACAAACTTTAACCAATCGTTTCCACTTTGTACTAATATACAATAATTCCATTGCAATAAATTGAATAGAAAAAACTTTTAGCATTAACCTTAATCGAAAAAGAAAACTTACAAAACTATGATTTGAGAGAGGTAAAAATACCTCATTATACAATAATATATTATTAATATAACTGTTAGTCACCTGATCAGGGAATAACCCTATTTATGCATGCTTCGTTAATCTTTCAATTACATCTGAACTCCTATATATTGCTTAAACACACTTTAAAGTTTTGTAAAATATGAATTTCACTCACAAGTCAATATAGACAAAATTTTTCAACACCGGAACAATATTCAATTTCATTGGATAACTAACAAATAGGGTTACTCCCATCGGCGATATTGAAACATTCTACCATACGGTACCTGTTATTTTTTTTAATATTTACAAACACTGCTAAGTAAATTCTCGTTAGTAAAAATACTAATGAGTCACCAACTACTCAATTCGCTTTTAACTCTCCAAATTACATAACTTTTTCCTTATTACATTGTGATGAACGCTTTAAAAGAAACAGCATATAATTTTTTTTATTAAACTAATTATTGCTTGGTCTACTATTATGGAACGCCAATGTTAATACATAATTTCTATGTTCTGTAAGTAAGTTTTGTTCAAAAATATTTGGAAATCAAATGAAAGTTCATATGTATTAAAAGATAATTCTTCTAATTTGGTTCACAATGTAAACTTCTGACATAATAAAAGTCACTCACTTCCTATATTTAATGATATTCTCGTTGAAAAATAGAAAATATTGTGCTAATTGTAAGATATGGCTATGTGTACTTAGCTGTGTTAAAAATAAAAGCTCATCGTAAAAAAAAAATTAAAAGGGGACAAATATTGCCACATATTTTCACCCCCCCCAGAACAATAAGAGGGGTTCTTATCTTTAAAAAATTCTAGAAAGAAAACATCATATCGATTCACATTAATTCTGTACATCGATAGTGCCATAATGAACTCTTATCCGAGGAGATATCACCAAATTCCTCTCTCGACATACAACATAAATTCATCAATATGAAACACAGTCCCCGGTTACATATACATTAACATAAAATGAAATTTAAAAAAAATACAAACTAACAAGAAAAAGTGCCACGATTATGCCTGATTGAAGTAACCCAAATAAATATCCCCCTAATAAATTACGAGAGGTTTAAAGTACAGACCCGACAGCGGTCAACTCAGAGTCCATTCACAAGAGCTATTCAAGGATGAATATTATTTCTTCGCGGGCGGTTTCCTCGGGGTGCGAGTGGTTTTGCCCGTCGATGTAGACGGGGTGGGCACGATGGGCGATGGTTTGCTTTCTGTAAAAAAGTTTTTTTTATCGTCACATCATTTTACATACTAATACTTTAAAAGTCACGATAGCCGAGTGGTTGGGTGGTCGGAATTTCGAGTCAAGAGACCAGAGTTCGATCCCCAGGTGGCAGACAGGCTTGTAGCAATGGATTTTATCAAAAACTTATGTATATCTTATATCGTTGGCTTGGACATTAAGATGGCGACGGGCTCGTCGTCCCAAAAATATCTCCAGTGGAAGGTGGGTCGAAACGACTCAATTATCTAGACCTCTGTCTGCCCCCGGTATTGGGAACGGCGTGAAGATATATTTTTTTTAAATTTCCCCTCACCTCTTCCCACCCTTCGCCCTTTGCGCGTGGGCGTGATGGCCGGGGCGTCCAATTTCGCGGCTTTCGCTGGGGTCCGCTTTGTTGTAATAAGCTAAGATAATATTAATAAGCTAAGATAATATTAATAAGCTAAGATAATATTAATAAGCTAAGATAATATTAATAAGCTAAGATAATATTAATAAGCTAAGATAATATTAATAAGCTAAGATAATATTAATAAGCTAAGATAATATTAATAAGCTAAGATAATATTAATAAGCTAAGATAATATTAATAAGCTAAGATAATATTAATAAGCTAAGATAATATTAATAAGCTAAGATAATATTAATAAGCTAAGATAATATTAATAAGCTAAGATAATATTAATAAGCTAAGATAATATTAATAAGCTAAGATAATATTAATAAGCTAAGATAATATTAATAAGCTAAGATAATATTAATAAGCTAAGATAATATTAATAAGCTAAGATAATATTAATAAGCTAAGATAATATTAATAAGCTAAGATAATATTAATAAGCTAAGATAATATTAATAAGCTAAGATAATATTAATAAGCTAAGATAATATTAATAAGCTAAGATAATATTAATAAGCTAAGATAATATTAATAAGCTAAGATAATATTAATAAGCTAAGATAATATTAATAAGCTAAGATAATATTAATAAGCTAAGATAATATTAATAAGCTAAGATAATATTAATAAGCTAAGATAATATTAATAAGCTAAGATAATATTAATAAGCTAAGATAATATTAATAAGCTAAGATAATATTAATAAGCTAAGATAATATTAATAAGCTAAGATAATATTAATAAGCTAAGATAATATTAATAAGCTAAGATAATATTAATAAGCTAAGATAATATTAATAAGCTAAGATAATATTAATAAGCTAAGATAATATTAATAAGCTAAGATAATATTAATAAGCTAAGATAATATTAATAAGCTAAGATAATATTAATAAGCTAAGATAATATTAATAAGCTAAGATAATATTAATAAGCTAAGATAATATTAATAAGCTAAGATAATATTAATAAGCTAAGATAATATTAATAAGCTAAGATAATATTAATAAGCTAAGATAATATTAATAAGCTAAGATAATATTAATAAGCTAAGATAATATTAATAAGCTAAGATAATATTAATAAGCTAAGATAATATTAATAAGCTAAGATAATATTAATAAGCTAAGATAATATTAATAAGCTAAGATAATATTAATAAGCTAAGATAATATTAATAAGCTAAGATAATATTAATAAGCTAAGATAATATTAATAAGCTAAGATAATATTAATAAGCTAAGATAATATTAATAAGCTAAGATAATATTAATAAGCTAAGATAATATTAATAAGCTAAGATAATATTAATAAGCTAAGATAATATTAATAAGCTAAGATAATATTAATAAGCTAAGATAATATTAATAAGCTAAGATAATATTAATAAGCTAAGATAATATTAATAAGCTAAGATAATATTAATAAGCTAAGATAATATTAATAAGCTAAGATAATATTAATAAGCTAAGATAATATTAATAAGCTAAGATAATATTAATAAGCTAAGATAATATTAATAAGCTAAGATAATATTAATAAGCTAAGATAATATTAATAAGCTAAGATAATATTAATAAGCTAAGATAATATTAATAAGCTAAGATAATATTAATAAGCTAAGATAATATTAATAAGCTAAGATAATATTAATAAGCTAAGATAATATTAATAAGCTAAGATAATATTAATAAGCTAAGATAATATTAATAAGCTAAGATAATATTAATAAGCTAAGATAATATTAATAAGCTAAGATAATATTAATAAGCTAAGATAATATTAATAAGCTAAGATAATATTAATAAGCTAAGATAATATTAATAAGCTAAGATAATATTAATAAGCTAAGATAATATTAATAAGCTAAGATAATATTAATAAGCTAAGATAATATTAATAAGCTAAGATAATATTAATAAGCTAAGATAATATTAATAAGCTAAGATAATATTAATAAGCTAAGATAATATTAATAAGCTAAGATAATATTAATAAGCTAAGATAATATAGACAGAGTTCTAGTCTAGACTATTAAGTACCTTTCACCCACCGAAGATATTTTCGGGACAACTTGACTGGTGATGAGCCCGTCGCCGTTTTTATGTCCAAGCCAACTATATAATTCGTACATAAGTTTTGAAAAAAAAAAACCCCATATGTATGAAGCCTTGGGAATCGAACTCGGGGCCTTGTGACTTGAATTCTGATCACCCAACCACTCGGCTATCGTGACTTATTATAATTGGGTCTAATTTCTTATTAAATCTATTTGTTTTGTACGTAACCTAATTTTCTAATTCCTTATAAAATGTATTTTTTTTGTTCATAAACAAACTTCCCCGGAGACAAAATTTCTATCTTAACTTAGAATTTAAAATACTACCTACACATAAAACATTGCCCGAATAATTAGATTAGTTTTCAACACGCAAATGTATAAATGTAATTTATATATATGCAAATGTAACTAGTTAAAAATGACTAATAAATTATATAGCATCTATCCATATAATGAAATATCCTGATAATGAAAAATGATTCCAGCGTGATGAAGTGTGAGAAATGAAAAAAAAATCAAATAATACCTCTACCCAAAATTAACATTCGGGGGGGGACCGGAACCGAGCAATACAGACGTAATAAGAAAAGTATTTTCACATGCACATCTCAAATAACTAAATATCTCCCATATAAATCTCTTGCATATATAATCATTCTTAAAATCTAATTCAACGAACGTCAATCTTCTAACTAATTCAATTTCATTCCATCATTCTCTGTATTTTTCCGTTTGGGTGTCTTTTCATTAAAAAAATATCTTCACGCCATTCCCAAGGGGTAGACACGGGTCTAGATAATTAAGTACCATTCGACCCAAGTCTGGGTGTTGTTTTAATTATGCTAACCCTACATTGTAACTTTTTATAAAATATATCTTCACGCCATTCCCAACGCAGGGCTATACAGAGGTCTAGACAAGTAAGTCGAACCCGCGTACTCCGCCATACCGTGGCAACTCTTTAACCTCCGAGCCACCATGTCCATTACTGTATAGTTCTATAGTTCTAGTTATTTAAAAACATTTCAAAATTGCATAAGATAGGTACAATGTTTTCCTCATAATATTTATACGACTTGTATAAGTTCAACGAAACAAGACATTGACCTTTGTGTCATTGACCTTATCAACAAGGATGAAATTTTTTGCTTGCTCATCCCAACTGCTTACTTTCTTTTTCTATTATAAATTTAATAGAAATACTAAATAACATTACTAATATTCCTGTTAGACATTCGAACTAATCTATTTTTTATTCAAATTATTGGACTATTATTCTTAAGTTTTAAAATAAATATAAAATGACAGAAAAAATGTTTCAAATTTTTTTTGTTATATGACAATACATTTTTTTGATATTTATTTGTAAATATAAGTTGCAGGAAATTTTGACATCAATATTGGGAATTATTTGGACGACCCTCATGGACAAGTGGTGTACACACCAGTTTTCAAAATGCCCGCTCTGAGGCTTATATTCCCGGATGGGTCAATTTAGAAAACCACTTTTACTACAGTCTCATGCCTGGGTGTCTATAGTACATTCATTGTTTATGATTCCATTACACAAGTGCTTTTACTACTTCATTTGGTATCAAACCAATTGATGTGTTCTCTATCTATATTTTTGTATTTATTATATTTTTTTTTACTCACGGAAATGATATGCTTTATAAAATGTGTTACTAATAAAACAAGTTCCTATAAACATAATCAGATGTAACAGTGCTCCCCTATATTTATATTTAAAAGTATTGTTAATACGGCAACACTATCAATCTACGACACACGACTACACCCAAACGGAAACATACCTCCGTCCCGCTCGCGCGCATGCATGCCGAGCCGAGCGGGAGGGAGACGGCCGCACACCCATACTGTCAGACACGGAATGTAAAATGGCTGATGATCGCTGATACGTACATTTCTATATATCCGTTGTACTATGCCTACCTTGCTTGTGGCCGCCGCTATGGGCGAACTACCTGGCGATTTTGATTTTCGCTTATTGTTGTTTTGCTTCGTTTGGCTCGTTTTGGATTTGCGCGAGCTCTTCGGGCTACGCTTCGGTGTCGTTCGCGCCTTTTTGACGGGCGTTTCCGCGTCCTAAAAAAAAAAAAAAAAAATATAATCCCGCAATTCCCAATACAGGGGTAGACAGAGGTCTAGTCTGGACAATTAAGTCCCTTCGACCCACCTTCCACGCAAGATATTTTCGGGACAACGTGACAGGTGGTGAACCCGTCGCCGTAGTTATGTCCAAAGCCAACGATTTAATTCGTACATAAGTTTTTGAAAAACGCATTGGTACGAGCCTGCCACCTGGGAATCGAACTCGAGTTTCTTGACTCGAAATTCCGAGCAAACAACCACTCGGCTATCGTGACTTCAATTTAAAAATTATGCGTTAATTTAATAAAAATTACCTCATATATACCAAAATGTACCAAGCAATGGAATACCTCGTTTGTATTTTCGAAAACTAACTTTTTTCTCTGTAGTCCGTAAAGATGACCAAGTCCAAGATATATACAGCATTTTCTCTAGGCTTTAAAATTTTATGAAAACAATTTACAGAAAAATAAACACATAAATAATAGTCCTACTTTTATCTCCCAAACTAGTAAAGATTTTTTGTTACTGTAAACATAAATAATGTAACGGGAGGTAACCTCAACTAATAACTAAAAATAACCAATAATTTAGGGTACTTAATGAATTATAAATAAATATCTTCACGCCATTCCCAAATACAGGGGTACACAGAGGTCTAGTCTAAACAATTAAGTCACTTCGACCCACCTTCCACCGAAGATATTTTGGGACATCGTGAAATTAATGAATTATAATACTTATATATTGGTATATTATCATAAAAAACTTTTTACAAAGGCTTTGTCCTCATATACTAATTAATTTCAAAGCTAATTTTAATTATCACACAAAAAAACCTATTTATATTTGTATTCTGAATACAGGGGTAGACAGAGGTCTAGTCTAGACAATTAAGTCTCTTTGACCCACCTTCCACCAAAGATATTTTCGGGACGTGACAGGTGGTGAGCCCGTCGCTATTTATATTTCGTGCGTATATCAATATACTACTCTAACTGAACATCGTCTCTCTTGTTACATTTCTCTTTTCAGTATTGATTTTGTTACAAAATATCTCATCGCCATAACGGCGTGTAAAAGTCCACTGCTGGGGATAGACTTCTCCTATACGAAAGGAATCGCCATAATCGCAACGCTTGTAGCATGATTTGCGTTCCGTGGACGAGCGGCGTACACACCGGTTTGTCAAGGTGTCGCCATCTCCGAGGTCACAGGTTCGATTTCCGGACGGGAATATAGAAAAATCACTTTTTCTACATTTCCTTGGGGCTCTGGTTGTTTGTGGGGCCTTCGTTATTTCTGATTCCATAACACAAGTGCTTAAGCTGCTTACTTTGGGATCAGAGTATTGTATGAGATGTTGTACCTATGTATGTATGTATTTATAATTTACCACGAGCTTGGTAGTGAATTCCACCAACCCGCATTGGAGCCTGCCTCTTACTTAACGGGTTTTAAAAGTTCACGGCAGAGGCGTTTCCTGTAAGGAGTTCGACAAGCGGATTGACGAACGCAGTACCCGACACCTCGAATCCCGGACGCCGCTGCCCTTCCCATCCGTCCATATAGCATCCCCGTTACTCACGGCGGGCTCGCCGCGGCGCTGTGCGCAACTCACCGCGCTGTCGGCGCCGGCGGCGGGCTTGCCGCGCGGTGAACTCTTCGAGCTGTTCCGCTTCCGCGACTTCTTCTCCAGCTGGGATTCGTCTGTGTACAGTGATAGGTCCACTGCAAGGTTAACTACCGTCAACTCGTCATTCAAACTGTGGTAAGTTTTAATACTAGAATACTATGTGAGTTCAAATCTCTACGTAAAAATTGACTAAAATACTTAATTAATTTTCTTTTAATGGAAAAGGGAGGCAAACGAGCAGGCGGCTCATGTGATGGTAAGTGATTACCGCCGAGTAATACCGATTAAGTAGTTGCCCGCCTTAGAGTGCCCCCAGAATTGGGGGAGGTGGGTGTGTGGGCCTCCGGTTAGCTGCACTCACCAGACGACACGCAGAAGTTTGTTAGACTTCTACTTCACGCCGGTATTCTGTGAGGTCGTGGTACTTCTCCCGTCGAGCCGGCCCATTCATGCAACAACAAAAGCTGATGCGTGGCTCTACTGTTAAATACATACCAATCTTTGTACATCGTCATATTAAAATCGGCTAAACTTAAGTTATAATGCCAGACGCCTCGCACTGCCAGAGGCGGGATGCGAGAGCTAACTCATTCCACTGACACTGATAAAGGACCTCCGATAGGTCCGGAACTAGTCTGTACCTAAACCGATTATTATAACGTGAGTTTAGCCGTTTTTAACTATTTGATGTCTCACGAAAATTTTAATAATTTGTACATGGTGAATATTACATACGGTTAATAAGTCACGATAGCCGAGTTGTTGGGTGGTCGGAATTTCGAGTCGAGAGACCCGAGTTCGATCCCCAGGTGGCAGTACCAATGAGTTTTTCAAAAACTTATGTACGAATTTCATCGTTGGCTTGGACATTAAGACGGCGACAGGCTCATCACCTGTCACGTTGTCCTGAAAATATCTTCAGTGTAAGGTGGGTCAAAAGGACTTAATTGTCTAGACTTGACCTCTGTCTACCCCTGTATTGGGAATTGCGTGAAGATATTTTATTTTTTTAAATATTACATGGTTCTGGAAATGAAAAGCCGCCAATATAATTTCATTTGCTGAATCTATTGGTAGGGTCAGTTTTACAAATACTCACGGCCGTCCGGGTGCTCCTCAGTGAGCTGCGCGCAGTCCGCGCCGCCCTGCTCCGCACGCAGCGCGCGCTCCGCAGCGAGCGCAGCGGCTGCGGACGCGCGGTACTCACGGCCGTCCGGTGCTCCTCGGTGAGCTGCGCGCAGTCCGCGCCGCCCCGCTCCGCACGCAGCGCGCGCTCCGCAGCGAGCGCAGCGGCTGCGGACGCGCGGCGGTGCAGTGCGCGGTACTCACGGCCGTCCGGGTGCTCCTCGGTGAGCTGCGCGCAGTCCGCGCCGCCCTGCCTGCACGCAGCGCGCGCTCCGCAGCGAGCGCAGCGGCTGCGGACGCGCGGTACCACGGCCGTCCGGGTGCTCCTCGGTGAGCTGCGCGCAGTCCGCGCCGCCCCGCTCCGCACGCAGCGCGCGCTCCGCAGCGAGCGCTGCGGCTGCGGACGCGCGGTACTCACGGCCGTCCGGGTGCTCCTCGGTGAGCTGCGCGCAGTCCGCGCCGCCCCGCTCCGCACGCAGCGCGCGCTCCGCAGCGAGCGCAGCGGCTGCGGACGCGCGGTACTCACGGCCGTCCGGTGCTCCTCGGTGAGCTGCGCGCAGTCCGCGCCGCCCCGCTCCGCACGCAGCGCGCGCTCCGCAGCGAGCGCAGCGGCTGCGGACGCGCGGTACTCACGGCCGTCCGGTGCTCCTCGGTGAGCTGCGCGCAGTCCGCGCCGCCCTGCTCCGCACGCAGCGCGCGCTCCGCAGCGAGCGCAGCGGCTGCGGACGCGCGGTACTCACGGCCGTCCGGTGCTCCTCGGTGAGCTGCGCGCAGTCCGCGCCGCCCCGCTCCGCACGCAGCGCGCGCTCCGCAGCGAGCGCAGCGGCTGCGGACGCGCGGTACTCACGGCCGTCCGGTGCTCCTCGGTGAGCTGCGCGCAGTCCGCGCCGCCCCGCTCCGCACGCAGCGCGCGCTCCGCAGCGAGCGCAGCGGCTGCGGACGCGCGGTACCACGGCCGTCCGGGTGCTCCTCGGTGAGCTGCGCGCAGTCCGCGCCGCCCTGCTCCGCACGCAGCGCGCGCTCCGCAGCGAGCGCAGCGGCTGCGGACGCGCGGTACCACGGCCGTCCGGGTGCTCCTCAGTGAGCTGCGCGCAGTCCGCGCCGCCCTGCTCCGCACGCAGCGCGCGCTCCGCAGCGAGCGCAGCGGCTGCGGACGCGCGGTACTCACGGCCGTCCGGTGCTCCTCGGTGAGCTGCGCGCAGTCCGCGCCGCCCCGCTCCGCACGCAGCGCGCGCTCCGCAGCGAGCGCAGCGGCTGCGGACGCGCGGTACCACGGCCGTCCGGTGCTCCTCGGTGAGCTGCGCGCAGTCCGCGCCGCCCTGCTCCGCACGCAGCGCGCGCTCCGCAGCGAGCGCAGCGGCTGCGGACGCGCGGTACTCACGGCCGTCCGGTGCTCCTCGGTGAGCTGCGCGCAGTCCGCGCAGCCCCGCTCCGCACGCAGCGCGCGCTCCGCAGCGAGCGCAGCGGCTGCGGACGCGCGGTACTCACGGCCGTCCGGGTGCTCCTCGGTGAGCTGCGCGCAGTCCGCGCCGCCCTGCTCCGCACGCAGCGCGCGCTCCGCAGCGAGCGCAGCGGCTGCGGACGCGCGGTACTCACGGCCGTCCGGTGCTCCTCGGTGAGCTGCGCGCAGTCCGCGCCGCCCTGCTCCGCACGCAGCGCGCGCTCCGCAGCGAGCGCAGCGGCTGCGGACGCGCGGTACTCACGGCCGTCCGGGTGCTCCTCGGTGAGCTGCGCGCAGTCCGCGCCGCCCCGCTCCGCACGCAGCGCGCGCTCCGCAGCGAGCGCAGCGGCTGCGGACGCGCGGTACTCACGGCCGTCCGGGTGCTCCTCGGTGAGCTGCGCGCAGTCCGCGCCGCCCCGCTCCGCACGCAGCGCGCGCTCCGCAGCGAGCGCAGCGGCTGCGGACGCGCGGTACTCACGGCCGTCCGGTGCTCCTCGGTGAGCTGCGCGCAGTCCGCGCCGCCCTGCCTGCACGCAGCGCGCGCTCCGCAGCGAGCGCAGCGGCTGCGGACGCGCGGTACTCACGGCCGTCCGGGTGCTCCTCGGTGAGCTGCGCGCAGTCCGCGCCGCCCTGCCTGCACGCAGCGCGCGCTCCGCAGCGAGCGCAGCGGCTGCGGACGCGCGGTACTCACGGCCGTCCGGTGCTCCTCGGTGAGCTGCGCAGTCCGCGCCGCCCTGCTCCGCACGCAGCGCGCGCTCCGCAGCGAGCGCAGCGGCTGCGGACGCGCGGCGGTGCAGTGCGCGGTACTCACGGCCGTCCGGTGCTCCTCGGTGAGCTGCGCAGTCCGCGCCGCCCCGCTCCGCACGCAGCGCGCGCTCCGCAGCGAGCGCAGCGGCTGCGGACGCGCGGTACCACGGCCGTCCGGGTGCTCTCGGTGAGCTGCGCGCAGTCCGCGCCGCCCTGCCTGCACGCAGCGCGCGCTCCGCAGCGAGCGCAGCGGCTGCGGACGCGCGGTACTCACGGCCGTCCGGTGCTCCTCGGTGAGCTGCGCGCAGTCCGCGCCGCCCTGCCTGCACGCAGCGCGCGCTCCGCAGCGAGCGCAGCGGCTGCGGACGCGCGGTACTCACGGCCGTCCGGTGCTCCTCGGTGAGCTGCGCAGTCCGCGCCGCCCTGCTCCGCACGCAGCGCGCGCGCTCCGCAGCGAGCGCAGCGGCTGCGGACGCGCGG
Organism: Sericinus montela; assembly: GCA_029286605.1. NCBI lineage: Eukaryota > Metazoa > Arthropoda > Insecta > Lepidoptera > Papilionidae > Sericinus > Sericinus montela. Next base: position 2,131,139 of record JAGSMR010000061.1, on the reverse strand, counting down.
CGGTGCAGTGCGCGGTACTCACGGCCGTCCGGTGCTCCTCGGTGAGCTGCGCGCAGTCCGCGCCGCCCCGCTCCGCACGCAGCGCGCGCTCCGCAGCGAGCGCAGCGGCTGCGGACGCGCGGCGGTGCAGTGCGCGGTACTCACGGCCGTCCGGGTGCTCCTCGGTGAGCTGCGCGCAGTCCGCGCCGCCCCGCTCCGCACGCAGCGCGCGCTCCGCAGCGAGCGCAGCGGCTGCGGACGCGCGGTACTCACGGCCGTCCGGGTGCTCCTCGGTGAGCTGCGCGCAGTCCGCGCCGCCCCGCTCCGCACGCAGCGCGCGCTCCGCAGCGCGCGCTCCGCAGCGAGCGCAGCGGCTGCGGACGCGCGGTACTCACGGCCGTCCGGGTGCTCCTCGGTGAGCTGCGCGCAGTCCGCGCCGCCCCGCTCCGCACGCAGCGCGCGCTCCGCAGCGAGCGCAGCGGCTGCGGACGCGCGGTACTCACGGCCGTCCGGGTGCTCCTCGGTGAGCTGCGCGCAGTCCGCGCCGCCCCGCTCCGCACGCAGCGCGCGCCCGCAGCGAGCGCAGCGGCCGCGGACGCGCGGTACTCACGGCCGTCCGGGTGCTCCTCGGTGAGCTGCGCAGTCCGCGCCGCCCCGCTCCGCACGCAGCGCGCGCTCCGCAGCGAGCGCAGCGGCTGCGGACGCGCGGTACTCACGGCCGTCCGGGTGCTCCTCGGTGAGCTGCGCGCAGTCCGCGCCGCCCCGCTCCGCACGCAGCGCGCGCTCCGCAGCGAGCGCAGCGGCTGCGGACGCGCGGTACTCACGGCCGTCCGGGTGCTCCTCGGTGAGCTGCGCGCAGTCCGCGCCGCCCCGCTCCGCACGCAGCGCGCGCTCCAGGATCGAGCGGGCGCGCGCCGCCTCCGCCGCGCGCAGCAGCTGCCGCGAAACGTCACACAGTTACGTATGTTCACGCACAGTCCCCGACGGAGCAGCCAGAAAACTGTTTTTTTTTATTTTTTTGATAAATAAAATTAATTATCCTCAGGCCATTTCCAATACAAGAGTAGTCTAAACTATTAAGTCCTATCGTCCCAAATTCCACCGAACATTTTTGGGACAACGTGGCTGAAGGCGAACTCGTCGCCATCTTTATGTCCAAGCCCAAGAAATTAGAGTAAAGAGACCTGAGTTCGATCATCAACTTTTTTTATAGCATAGGGGACAAACAAGCAGCTCACGTGAAGGTATGTAATCACCGCCTCCCATGAACACCTACAACACGAGAAGAATAGCAGATGCGATGCCAGCCTTTGTAAAAAGTACAGGCTCTTTTCTTGAAGATCCCTAGGTCGTATCGGTCTGAAAAAATCGCTGACGGCAGTACATTCCATAAAGTGCAAGTGCAGAAATCCCGAAAGAAGCTGACACTGGGGTGCCCTTGCCCAGAGATGAGAACAACCCACCTCCACCCATGGCCCCACCGACCGTTCGATCAAATGGTCTGAATCGCGGGAGAGGGCGTGCGGTACTTGCTCTCGGCTCTTTCCCGGCGCTCACCTTTCTTGACTCCCTACAAATTATTTAATCCGATCCTTGTCGCCTTAGTGTCACTGTCCCCGATCTGGATATGACATCACGGATATGTCTTCACCGTCGGGCAGACCCTCCTGCGACCACTCGGACCTGTGGCGACTCATGTGCCATCTGTGCGCAAATTCCCGCAGCATGCAAAAATTCTCCTCCGAACCCACCAGATCAGCGCACCGCGCCCACCTCCGTTCGACCGAACCCATCCATCATCTTTCGCCTCAGGTCCCCATTCAAATTGCATTCCTACAAGACATGGTGCACGTCCTCTTCAGCCTCTCCGTAATCGCACATACTGTTCGCGCATAGATTCATCCCTTTCAGTCTCTTCTTGAAGCATCCATGTCCACTGAAAATCTTCGAGACTTGATAGTCCGGCATGACTCAAACTGCTTTGAGTCGTACCGCCACGCCCGGGAAGAACCGGAACAGCTCTCTTCCCTTAGTCCCATTCGTCCATCTTTCCTACTATGCACCGATCACGCCATTTCAAATCGCGCGCTTATGCCTGCTCGACTCTTCTCTGGCCACACTCATTTGAGTAATTCTCGTTCTGCCAGAACGACTTACCTCCAGATATGCGGGGAGGACACCAGCCAGCACTGTTAAGGCAGCCGTGCTGGTCGATCTATACGCTTTACAGCAACATCATTGCGTTTCTTTGACATCTCAGTAGTGCACTGCACATTGCGTCTGGTCCGTTTATGCCAACACTCGGCAGCATACGTCAGAGTAGCAACGTATGTTCCTCGGTATATTACCTTTAGACTCGGGTACCTCATGCCCCAGGAGGATGTTGATTCAGTGCCATCTTCCCGAAATTGGAGCCCCTCTCCCCAATGTCAATTGCGTGTTGCACAAACGATAGCCTGGCATCAGCTACAGCGCCCAAGACCTTCGCCGCCGCCACACACTTGACAGAGTCATTGCCGCACCGAATGACTGGGGGCCGCTGGAATCTACCCTTGATAGTCATAGATGATGATATACAAGCGGAGAAATCCAGCCTGTTCTTAGTCCCCCAGTGCATCACCAAGAGATGAGAACAGTACTCCAGATCACCAGCGCTGTCGCGCATAGCAATGAATGTTATAACTTTGTAACATATAATTGATATGGAGAAGAAACAGGGTTGGCGATAGCTCACAGCCTTGTGGGCACACCTGGTACGTTCAGGCTTGGAGTCTGAGCAAGCTCAGTCAACTACGACTTTGATACTCCGGTCTGTGAGAAAACTAGTTCCCTCTGTCATCATGTCGAGTTGAACGCAAAAAGAGAACTTAGAAGATCGGCTTTCTCTTTTGCGTCATGGGCCAGCGAGTTGTTCTCCCTGTGCAGAGATGGTAGTGATGGCTGACTGAAATTCCTTTGGACAGCCATGGCGAGGGACCAGATCGCACGGGTTCCCGAAGTAAGACGAACTAATTTCTCACCAATTCTGTCAATGTGCTAGACTGCAGACTTTTCCGCAGCAATAACTCTTATGTCCTTCATAAGAGTTGTCCAACTTCTTAAAATCGCTGGTTTTTTAATCCCGAGGCTTTTATTTGAGACGCCGAAGCATTAACCCAGGCCCGGTAGCACTGCTGCTTTTGGCGAGTTGCCATTCTGCAAATGGCACCAAATCAAGGTTTATATCTACCACCGATGGGCACCACAGAGGATGGAACGAAGAGTTCCATTTTTTGTAGCACCACATCGGCGACAGAATTGGCAACGCACTGCATCACCAGCATACAGCAGACAATTTACTTTTATGTTACTTAATTTCACACCCAAACAACTATCTTTCAGCTTTTATAAACAAAGCTGCACAGCCCTTAGCAGTGGGCCATCCACACCATACCCCGGCAACAGATCCCACATTATCTTCCTTACAAATTTATCAAACGCCTTCTCAAGATCCATAAAAGCACAGATACTGTTACTAGCCAGAAGTTTTTCCGTGATTATGCTGAGAGAAAAACTCGCTCCATCGCAGCATGAAATCCACTTTTTTCGACAGTACGTCATTAGTTCCCGAAAGCACTTTGTTCAGTCTAAAGGCTGTCGCACCACTTCGGGCCTTTCCGACCTCTTTCCAGAAGAGATTGGATATCATTACTAGAGGCCAAGTAGGCTAACCATGCTGTCTTCTTATTTACTGCTTCTTTCACTTTGTCACTCCACCATGCATCTCTTATTTTACTACTACCTATTTTCACAGTTCCACACACGTCTTCCGCTGCACTAACCATTCCATCCCTAGGGCGCTGTCATATTTCTTCCACACATTCTTTCCCGCCATCGACGATTTCAAGCTTTTAGTCTACCCTTGATTGATATTTATACCTAGTGTCCGCTTCCTGAAGCTTCCAGCTTTGACCGACTGTGGTTCTGTTATCGCCGTCCGATGGCGCCAACCAGCGAACAGACCCCTAAATCTAGTAATCACTAGGTAGTGATCCGTTCCCAGGTCAGCACCCCGGAACACTCGCGTATCAATCACTTGTTTTCGCAGTCGGTCATCCACCAGGAACAAGTAGATCTTACTTCTCTCATTCTTTCTCTAGTATATGTATGGATTCTAGTGATCAAAAATAGTGTTGGTCACATGAAGCCCCTTTTCCTTGCATAGAGCCAGTATAAGCTTGCCAGCATCGTTAACCCTTTTATCACCAAACATTCCAAGCATCGACTCGTACCCTGGCCGAGCAGTACCAACCCATCCATTCAAATCACCAAATACTGTTGTATTTGGTGATTTGAATGGATGGGTTGGTACCGCTTTCTTTCGTTTCCTCTAACCAAGTCTAGAACTTCTCTTACATTCTCCCAAAACTTTTCCAGCTCAGCTCTGGACGACGAAGCTACCGCCGCATAAACAGCCAAAAGGAATAACTTCGTCAGTCCCAATTTAAAGCGAACCCATAGAATTCTTGAGTCACAATCCCATATTCAGTCATAACATCGACCAACCGAGACGAGAGCAGCACCCCCACTCCCTGGCAGGCGCTCTCGCTCTCCGGGACTCCGGACCATCCACCAAGAACAAGTCGATCTTACTTCTCTCATCTTCTTTCTCTAGTATATGTATGGATTCTAGTGATCAAAAATAGTGTTGGTCACATGAAGCCCCTTTTCCTTGCATACAGCCAGTATAAGCTTGCCAGCATCGTTAACCCTTTTATCACCAAACATTCCAAGCACCGACTCGTACCCTGGCCGAGCGGTACCAACCCATCCATTCAAATCACCACATACAACAATTCTTTTCGTTTCCTCTAACCAAGTCTAGAACTTCTCTTACATTCTCCCAAAACTTTTCCAGCTCAGCTCTGGACGACGAAGCTACCGGCGCATAAACAGCCAAAAGGAATAACTTCGTCAGTCCCAATTTAAAGCGAACCCAGAGAAGTCTCGAGATCACAACCTTATATTCATTCATAACATCGACCAACCGAGACGACAGCAGCACCCCCACTCCCTGGCAGGCGCTCTCGCTCTCCGGGACTCCGGACCATCCACCAAGAACAAGTCGATCTTACTTCTCTCATCTTCTTTCTCTAGTATATGTATGGATTCTAGTGATCAAAAATAGTGTTGGTCACATGAAGCCCCTTTTCCTTGCATACAGCCAGTATAAGCTTGCCAGCATCGTTAACCCTTTTATCACCAAACATTCCAAGCACCGACTCGTACCCTGGCCGAGCGGTACCAACCCATCCATTCAAATCACCAAATACTGTTGTATTTGGTGATTTGAATGGATGGGTTGGTACCGCTTTCTTTCGTTTCCTCTAACCAAGTCTAGAACTTCTCTTACATTCTCCCAAAACTTTTCCAGCTCAGCTCTGGACGAAGCTACCGCCGCATAAACAGCCAAAAGGAATAACTTCGTCAATCCCAATTTAAAGCGAACCCATAGAATTCTTGAGTCACAATCCCATATTCAGTCATAACATCGACCAACCGAGACGACAGCAGCACCCCCACTCCCTGGCAGGCGCTCTCGCTCTCCGGGACTCCGGACCATCCACCAAGAACAAGTCGATCTTACTTCTCTCATCTTCTTTCTCTAGTATATGTATGGATTCTAGTGATCAAAAATAGTGTTGGTCACATGAAGCCCCTTTTCCTTGCATAGAGCCAGTATAAGCTTGCCAGCATCGTTAACCCTTTTATCGCCAAACATTCCAAGCACCGACACGTACCCTAGCCGAGCGGTACCAACCCATCCATTCAAATCACCACATACAACAATTCTTTCGTTTCCTCTAACCAAGTCTAGAACTTCTCTTACATTCTCCCAAAACTCCTCCAGCTCAGCTCTGGACGACGAAGCCACCGGCGCATAAACAGCCAAAAGGAATAACTTCGTCAGTCCCAATTTAAAGCGAATTCAGAGAAGTCTCGAGATCACAACCTTATATTCATTCATAACATCGACCAACCGAGACGACAGCAGCACCCCCACTCCCTGGCGGGCGCTCTCGCTCTCCGGGACTCCGGACCATAGAGCTAACGCCCCGCCAGGGAGCTCTTCAGTACCGCTGCCCTTCCGCTTGGTCTCCGACAAACACACGACATCTAATTCTCTTTCTTTCATTATTTCAATCAACTCATTCGTCTTATCTCTCATGCCTCCTCTAACATTCCACGTGCCAACTCTGCACTCCGTCCTCCACCTTCCGCCGTGTCGGGCTGTGCGTGACGGGTGGCGGTCCCCATCGCCGCTTTGCGCGCTGCATTTCACACCAACGGGGACGAACTGGTGTGCGTCGCCTTGGGGGGACGCCCTAACCCTCGTTGGCATGGGTGCGCAGCTGTGTAGAATTGTAGCCCTGAAAAGGCCTGGCAGTGGTAGCGACGTGCACGCTTTCACAATGACCCTCAATGCTTAGATCCTTGACCCCCAATGCTCGAATCCTCTGATCCTCGAGCGTGAAATCGCAAACAACGAAAGTACCACAAGCACCCAGACACGAGACTACATAGACAAAGTAATTTTCTCCGGGAATCGAACTCGGAACGTCAGAGCTGACGCTAACATGAGGACAATCCCACAACACAAGTGCTCAAGATACTTACTTTGGGACTGGAGCATAGTATTTGATGTTCTGTCAATATATGTATTTATTTATTTTATTTATAATTTGTTTTTAATAATATTTCAGCCGTCATCATGTGGGATCGTACATATGTGGGTGCAATAAGGCCAATTCTCTTGCAGGTATAACGTCAAAGAATTTTTTAAGTTATACTAATTTTGTTTACAAAATTTTCATTATCAAACACAAACAAATTTATATTGTACACATACCAGTATAATTTTATGTTATTAAGCTATGTAACATCTAGACCATACATTCCACATATTGGAATTATTCATAACATCGACCAACCGAGACGACAGCAGCACCCCCACTCCTGGCAGGCGCTCTCGCCTCCGGGACCTGACCATAGAGCTAACGCCCCGCCAGGGAGCTCTTCAGTACCGCTGCCCTTCCGCTTGGTCTCCGACAAACACACGACATCTAATTCTCTTTCTTTCATTATTTCAATCAACTCATTCGTCTTATCTCTCATGCCTCCTCTAACATTCCACGTGCCAACTCTGCACTCCGTCCTCCACCTTCCGCCGTGTCGGGCTGTGCGTGACGGGTGGCGGTCCCCATCGCCGCTTTGCGCGCTGCATTTCACACCAACGGGGACGAACTGGTGTGCGTCGCCTAGGGGGGACGCCCTAACCCTCGTTGGCATGGGTGCGCAGCTGTGTAGAATTGCAGCCCTGAAAAGGGCTGGCAGTGGTAGCGAGGTGCACGCTTTCACAATAACCCACAATGCTTAGATCCTTGACCCCCAATGCTCGAATCCTCTGATCCTCGAGCGTGAAATCGCAGACAACGAAAGTACCACAAGCACCCAGACACGAGACTACATAGACAAAGTAGTTTTCTCCGGGAATCGAACTCGGAACGTCAGAGCTGACGCTAACATGTGGACAATCCCACAACACAAGTGCTCAAGATACTTACTTTGGGACTGGAGCATAGTATTTGAAGTTCTGTCAATATATGTATTTATTTATTTTATTTATAATTTGTTTTAATAATATTTCAGCCGTTATCAAAGTACATATGTGGGTGCAATAAGGCCAATTCTCTTGCAGGTATGACGTCAAAGAATTTTTTAAGTTATACTAATTTTGTTTACAAAATTTTCATTATCAAACACAAACAAATTTATATTGTACACATACCAGTATAATTTTATGTTATTAAGCTATGTAACATCTAGACCATACATTCCACATATTGGAATTATTCATAACATATCGAAATTCCGTATGTGGGAGATGGGTGTAGACCTCTGTCTACCCCAGTATTGGGAAAGCCGTGAAAATATTTTTTTACCTGTGCTCCTCCACCGCCTGGTGCTCGCTGCAATGATAGGGTTGTCAGCACACACTCCATGTCTGAAAACAATATTAATTATATCACTGCTTACCCTACATACATACATACCTATATACATACATAACGGCCTATTAAAGTCCACTGCAGGACATAGGCCTCTCCCATAGGGAGGATTTGCCATAATCGCCACGCTGGGCGAGCAGATTGGCGATCGCAGTATCAGACACTTTGCACCTTAGACGCTGCTGCCCATCTTCGGTCTGATTATTCTAGTTTGATATTTTTAGAGATGGTTATCCCGCCATTTTTCGACTATTGTCCTGTACTACTGCAGACACAAGCAATGCAGCTTAGTTGGAGTGGTTAACAGGGATACTAGTAATATTATTTGAGATTCCTGGTATTCTTTAAAAAAAAAACCTAGTTGTCTCCAACGGCATAGCCCGCGGTTTTACACCTGATGAGGAACTCTAATTATTTATCTAAAGTAAAAGTAGCTTGAGTCACTTCTTACAACATCATCTAGTGACAATCCAGTTGAAATTGGTTAAGCCATTTTAAAGATTAACCGGAGCAAACAGACAGACAAACAAAAATTTTTAAAATTATTTTTTGATGTAAGAACATACTTTTAAAAGTAAATACAAACAGACGCATCAATTTTATTTATATGTTTAGACACAAATGAAAAAAAAATTGGAAAAACAATAAAGTGAAATCCATAAATATTTTGATATTACTTGCACTTTTTTTTTATCTTTAATAGTGGTGTATAATAAAGAAAATATTAATAAATAACAATTAAAAGTAAATACTTTTTTAAAAGTAAATTCATAACTTTAGATGTAAATGAACAAATCTCTCTCAGGTCTCTAAGTCTCTGCTGGTAATAACTTTTCGTATTGAATAAAACAACTATTTACTTAACCGCAGCTGATGATGATATTAACGTAATATATTTGGTACATAATAAAGAAAAAACATATACTTCAATAAAACCGCAATAATTTTTATCTCATCAAAAAGTCACGATAGCCGAGTGGTTGGGTCGTCGGAATTTCGAGTCAAATGACCTGAGTTCGATCCCCAGGTGGCAGGCTCGTACCAATGGGTTTTTCAAAAAACTAATGTAGAAATTATATCGTTGGCTGGGACATAAAGACGGCGATGGGCTCACCTCCTGTTACGTTGTCCCGAAAATATCTTCGGTGGAAGGTGGGTCAAAGGGACATAATTGTCTAGACTAGACCTCTGTCTACCCCAGTATTGGGAATTGCGTGAAGATATTTATTTATTTTATTTTTATCTCATGACACTGTCAACATTTTTGTAACTACATTTACATACAAATAAATTGGGTTGTCTGAATGTCCATTTGATATTATTTTATCAATTATTTAATTTTTATCAACTTTAACATACCTGTAACATCATAGAAATCAGGTTTGTAAGTTTCACCGGTGCTGTCGCTCTTGTCCTGGGACAGCCAGCGGATCTTGATCTTCCTGGTGGTACGGTACACGTTCTGCACGGCCTGGCACACGTAGAAACCGCCCTCGGCGTTACGAACCGCCAGGTACTCATTCCTGTGGAAGTGCATTGTCATTTATATTAAGAAAAAGAGAAGAATTTAAAATAAAAATATACGCGAAATAGAAAAAGTAATGCGATGCTACCACCACATTAAGTTTTTATCAAAATAAAGGTAAGTTTATTGTGAAAAATGTTAATTAAAGAAATATGGTTACTAAACTTTAAATTTAAATCCAATCTAAGGCTAAAATATAATTAGGATCCTTTATATTATACTATTTAATCATTTCTCTAGGAGTTTTTTTATTATCGTAGGCAATAATAACATTTAATAAATTTTATATATACTTAGACTAACTATAATAAACAAAAATTTTAAAATAGACAATAATTAATCTTCATCCTTTAGACCCACCTTCCACCCAAGACATTTTTAAGACAATGTGACTGGTGTTAAACCCATAGCCACCTTTATGTTCAACCCAATGATATAGATTATACATAATATTTGAAAAACCCATTTATACAAGCCCTGGGGATTAAACTCCGCTCTCTTCACTTGAATTCCTATCAACCTACCACTCGGCAATCATGACTATATTAGACAACTAGAACACAACAGTTGTTTCTTTATATGCCAGTTGAAATGCGAGACAATGAGACAAATCCAAGATAGAGATGTATTGACAACCTTCTTAGACAAGTGGGGTCATACTGGTTATTATAACTAAGTGGGGTCATGGGGTAGTCATCAGAGGTCCCATGTTAGATTCCCGGTTGGGATTTATCTCCAAATTTTCTGTGGTCTGGGTATCTATGGTACCTTCATTGTTTACTGATTACATAACACAAGTGCTTAATCTGCTTACTTTTGGATCAGTGTTATGTGATGTTGGCCCTATCTATCTATGTATATATGTATGTCCTTAATAACTTAGTAAATAATATAGGAACACTCACTTGTAGAACACAATAAGCTTATCATCATTAGGTTTAGTTGGTGTGGAGCGGCCTGCTGATGCGGAAAGCTTGGTTGCCATCGCTATCTCTGGTGTTGGTGATTGATACAGTTGGACCTGAAATAAAAGAGGTATTATTAAAAAAAGAAGATAATTCTATCCCAAGCGACCTCATCTGTTATTTATGACAATTGTCTTTAAGAGTCTCAAAAAGTATTTTAGTAGTTAGGAGTCTCTTTCAAGAAGTCTCATAAATTGGTGCTTCTTGAATTTGAAGTGAAAAAATTAAATAAAAAAGGTCATTAAACTATATTTACATAGAAAATATTATTTTCAAAAATTAAGGCTTGTTTAAATGCCTTGTGAAGGTCAAAAACTACATGGGTTCATGAAACAAGACTCTTTCAAAGAAGAACTGTGCAAACAAACACGTAATAATTTTTTTAAAGTAATTTTGGCTCATATGTGGTGCATGCACCTCACTATGATGAAGTCACATTTCAAAATTAAAATGTGAACATTGGACTCTCTCAAGATGAGTTACATGTTAAAACTTTGTTTGCAAAAAGTTTTGTAACTAGCAAAATCAGAGTGAAGAAGAACATTTAAAGCAATTGTATTTAAAGAAATTTAGTAGCAACTGAAGTATATAGCTCAACTTAATGTTAAAATTGTATGTTTTTCCCTTTGTTCTTATTGGTTTCTTTGCTTCTACAAAACTGCATGGAGATGTGATCCTACATATGAGCAAACTGTATCAGCAAATGAAAATAAAAACAATGTGGAAAATGAAAATTGTAACAGATGAGGGCCCAATAACTTTTGTACATAACCATTGGCAAATGGCAAGGGAAAAACCATAATTAATATTAGCTGAGTGACCAAACCTATATAATTTGTTATAAAGCTGGGTTGTCAAAAGGACCTAATTGTGTGGAACTCGGTCAACCCCAGCATTGGGAAGTGTTGCATAAAATTTAGTGGACTTCCACTACTAATATTGCACTACCACTTCTTCAAAAAAAAAACCAGTAACTTTTTTTTAAGGTACAACTGCGCAATAATTGCTAAAAAAACCAAAAAGTACATTTTCCCACCAAAACTTTAAAAAGTGAAATTAATCCTACTAATAGAGATGATTCTCATAAATATAACTCTCAGAAACTTAAACCCAACACTGGTGAACTCAATTTAGTTCCCACCAGCATTTTACTAGTTTATTAGGGAGAATGGGCAGTCATCTTAGTGTCTAAAATACAATAAAAAAAATATATCTTCACGTAATTCCAAATACAAGGGTAGACAGAGGTCTAGTCTAGACAATTAAGTCCCTTCAACCCACATTCCTCTGAAGATATTTTCTGGACAATGTGACAGGTGGTGAGCTCGTCGCTGGCTTTATGTGCAAGCCAAGGATATAAATCGTAGATATTTTTTTTTAAAAACCCTTTGGTACAAGCCTGCCACCTGAGGATCGAACTAGGGTTTTGGATCTTGACTCGAAATTCCAACCACACAACAACACAAAACAAAAGTTATGATATTAGTTAATCTGGACAACCTCCATGGACAAGTGGCATACATACCGGTTTTCAAGGTGTCACCTATGTGATAGGTGAGCCTAGCATCATATTAAGATATTTTGCTTGTGATGATATTTGTTTTGGGTCATACAATTTTTCAATACTTGCTAAAGAAACTACTTAAAAAAGACTGACCTTAGTCCTATTTCTTTTGATTCTTGTATCTGGTGTGGAATCAGCATCTGACGGTTTCTTAGCTGGTGGGGTTCCATCATTAGCTTTAGTTGGTGACAACTGTCTTCTCTTTCTCATTGGGGGTGTGACTGTTGCCAATTTCAATGTGGACTTTGGAGCAGTTGGCTTTACTTCTGGCTTTGCAGGAGTTTTAACTTCTGGTTTTTTTTCCTCTACTTTCTCTTCCTGCTTTTGTGTTTTCTCAATTTTTTCCTCTTGTTTTGGTGTTTCAACATTTTCTTTGATCTCTTCTTTTTTTTCTTCAACTTGTGAAGGCTTTTCACTTGGCTCTTCCTTTTTCTCTTCAGGTTTTGTAGGCGAATCTGGTTTTGGAGTCTCTAGTACAGAGGCTTCTTGAACTTGGGGAGTAGATGTAGAGACTTTGTCCTGACTGTCATTAGCTGCCTCAGGTACTGGTTTAGTGTCACTCTCTGTGGGAGCAACATCTGCCGGAGGTGCCGGTTTCAGTTCTGTTGGTTTGGAAGGTGACTTTTCTGGTGGTTCATTGGCTGTTGCCACTTTGGGCTGAGCAGGACTGTCAGTCTGATCAACTGAATTTGGAACATCATTTTTCTGTGGGGTGCTCTGAATACTTGCAGGTTTTTCAGGTTTCTCAGGCGGTTTTGGTGTACTTGGTGAAGTCTTTGCAATGTCTTGTTTATCTTTGTTGCCCTCGGGATTTTGTGGCTTCAGTGCAGTGGGTGCATTTGAACCTGATTTAGACAATTCAATTGTACCATTTGCAGGACTGCTGGAATCTGGTTCCTTCTTTTCTGGTGTTCTTGTTAAAGCAAGAGGTTGAGAAGTGTTTGCTTTGTCTTGTACCAAGCTTAGTGCGGCACCAGTTGGTGCAGTTTTGCTGGGGCTTGGGGGTGGTATTGAGTTCTGAGTAACATGTGATAGGTTGCCATGGTGACTCATGTTCTGTGCCATTTGCGCCATGTTGGCGGTCACAGGCGCCATTGAGGGAACTGCGTGAACTGGCGGCGGTGGAGCGTTCACGTGATGCGTCAGGTTCTGTACAATGAGGTTATTTGATCCGTGATTTAGAGAGTTTTGAGCACCCTGGGGTAGTGCGACGGCGTGATTGGCGGTTGCCACGTTGCCTTTAGCGGGACTCGACTGGCCTCCCGGCTGCGGGACCCCCGGCTGGGCCAGCACCGGCTTTAAAGCAGAATTCATATCAGACGACGACAAACTGGATTCGTTTTTTCAGGCGTTCACACTGAAACATAAAGGCAATACTTTAACGACACTGTTATTGTAGCACATTAGCACTGTGATGTCTTTGACCCAAAACAATAATTCATACATAACACAACCTGTGTCTATGTATAGGCATACGCGGGTAAGAACGCGAACGCGACATAGCCCGCCTTTACCGCTACTTTCTATTATAACTAAGGTGATTACTAGCTAATATTTAACTTTAAAAAGTTACCAGTTACTATTTCGTCGTCAAAAGCTCATGAAATAACTGCGTGCATATAACGAATGCGATGAAGCCGCCGTAAAAAATATGCGTTGCTAATAACTATGAAACTTCCGCAAGATTCTGACCGCCGTAGATGGAGGGCACAGTTAACGTCAATCACACCAAACGGACACTTAACCTCACTAGTGGCAAAATAACTCCATAATTAACACATTCAATTACAAATTATTAAAAACTAAGTTTACTTTATAGTATCGAAATATTTCAACAAGTATTATGCACAGTAGTTTTAGAGATGGCGTCGGCATAACGCGCATGCGCCACCCTCTTTTTCTTCGAACCAATAGAAACGAAGTTCAACTCAGTGATATATAACTTACCAGCTCTATGGTCCAACACAAGCTCAAGTCAACTCAACCGAATTTTTCTGGGAACGCTGTCTCGCTTTATCTTTTCCAAAGTATTATATATTTCTACCTCATTCTATATCTTGAAATAATGCTACGTTCAATTTTATTGTGTAGAACATAAAGTTTCTTTATTAATTATTACATTAATTATAAATAATATATACACATTAATTATTATCTAAAACAAAGTTTCTCTACTCTTAGTAATTTTAATTTTTTAAATAATTATTGTAACAAAAATTCAAATTAAATAGATTTATAACAGTGACAGACAACGTATAAGTTTATTACGTAGTTTATTACATTAAAATGATTCATTTTAAATATTTCAATGGGTATCGTTTTCGTTACTTTATATGCGTATGGCTCCCATGTAAAAATGTTCAAAAATGCCTTTAAGTTATATTATTGTCTACTTAGACGAATTCCTATTCAAAACTCTTCTTTTAGTTCTAATCTAAGTTAAACGTGAAGGAAAATCGTCCACCGAAGTAATTAAAACATAGGCATCGAATGTTTGCACTAAAATAAAATATGTGAATTAATTAATTAATAAAAATTAAGTCACGATAGCCGAGTGGTTGGGTGGTCGAAATTTCGAGTCAAGAGACCCGAGTTCGATTCCCATGTGGTAGGCTCGTACCAATGGGTTATTTAAAAACTTATGTACGAATTATATCGTTGGCTTGGACATAAAGACGGCGACGGGCTCACCACCTGTTACGATGTCCCGAAAATGTCTTCGGTGAAAGGTGGGTCAAAGGGACTTAATTGTCTAGACTAGACCTCTGTCTACCCCAGTATTGGGAATTGCGTGAAGATGTTTGCACTGATTGAACAATTTTGTTATTGAATAAATATTGTTTCATAAATACAATTTTGTTATTTAATAATATGTTATTCAATTAGTTGTTTATACAGTCAGTTACTGAATCAGGATACAGTTAAAGATTATTGATACTATCGAATTAAAATCTTTGACTCACCACCATTCGCAGGCAAATTAGTGCTTACGTACTCTTTATAACCTATGATCATCTATATATTATAGAAGATTCCTACAACACATAAAAGCTTTAAAATGAATATAAGTATGAATACTTGAAAATATCGGTGAATTACTGAAAATATATTATCGACCATGCCGCATTAGAAACTGCAAAACGGAAAAAAATATTCCGACTAGAAAGATTAATTGTTAACATAAGTACCTAGTAGTAAATATTGTAAAATCATAACACCGTCGAAACTGTTATCATTCATGACGAACATTTATCCAAGGATATTTTTACATATTGCATAAATAATGTGTGTTGTATGAAAAGGTTTTAGATAAATAGATTTTTAAAGAATTAACTTACCTTTCCATGACAATATCCACTAAACTTAAATAATAAATAAATATCTTCACGCAATTCCCAATAGATATAGGTAGACAGAGGTCTAGTCTAGACAATTAAGTCCCTTTGACCCACCTTCCACCGAAGATATTTTCGGGACAACGTGACAGGTGGTGAGCCCGTCGCCGTCTTTATGTCCAAGCCATGGAGCTAAGGTCTTTTTTTTTAAATAAGTATTAAAATGGTTTGGGCTTTATTCTTTTTATCGAAGGATTAGGATACACGTAACAGCTCTGCTACGTTCTCGACGCCAATGAATAGGTTTCTTGGCTGAAAATCAGCGCTGAGTGAAACCATTCAAAGCACACGCTGAGCCAACCCCTTTTCGGCACAATGCGACCTGTTTATTTTATTTTTTAAACTTAATATGTACTTATGCTTTGATATGTTTGAACTGCTTGTGCTGAATAAATGTTTTTCTATTCTATTCTATTCTATTTATAGACAACCCAAAAGTATTGCCACAAAGTTCAAGAAAAAAATAACAGATAAAATTTTTTTTATATTTTATTCTGTTATTCTTTTCCAATGATGCTGTAATGCGAAACCGGGTGGTTTAATTAATAATAATAATAACAATAATTATAATCTTTATTTATTAAAATATAAATTAGTAAACTGAAGAAATATAAATTAATAAAGCAACCATTAAATTTATTTTCCATTAAAATAATTGTTGCACACTTGTACATATTGCCAAAACCGACTGATTGACGGTGATATAATAGAAATCTTCCACGTCCTAAATAATTCTTGTCCAAGAAACAAAACGATGAATTAAAGTTTTGTTCAATGATAATTTAAGTTCGACGTCCGCCCACTTAATAACTCCTCTAAGGTTAAAAAGATACCGTGCGAAGAATTTTAGTAATAAATATCGATATTTCAATATTTTAATCAACAGTCCTACCTTACATCGTGTTCTAGACTAGAGTGATTACTCTTTGCTTCGTGCTTTTATATTTCATCCCGGTTTTATGATTTTCTAAAGTTAGGTTAGGATAAGGACATTGAAAATTCTAAATTAGTATAGATACAAGCAATATTTTTAATGTTTATCACCGAGTTTTATGTGATATAGCACAGAAATTCCATATTTTTCTTAGTGCTTACTATAATCTTTGCTATGGTAAACTAATTATTTTTATAATTGTGAATTATTTATATTCATAAGCATGAAGTGATTGTGAATTTGAATTACAGGAAGTTTTAACAAGGCCTGCTGAAGAATTCGGCAATGACGAGACTTTGGAGCATTTATGGGCCGCCAAAGCCATGGAACACAGTGACATTTATTTTAATGTATGTATAGTATTTAATCTTTGCTAGCTAATTGCCACTAATAGAATATGAATCGATTTGAGGAATTAAGCGATGTAATGGCACGTTAAATATCAAGTATACAATTCTAGAAATTGTCATACGTCTAAAATTTACTAAAGTACAATGTCGGGTAATTAATTCAAAATGTTTCCTGTGCAGTGGTGTTCGTTCAAAGTGAAAGGGTATCAGTTACACTAACATGAGTTATAGTTCATTGAAGCATGTAGTTTTTGTTGTCTTTTATTTGTAGGGGTCTAAGATCATAATAGTAATAGGTTGAGTGGTTAAAAAGTCGCGATGGCCGAGTGGTTGGGTGGTCGGAATTTCGAATCAAGGTATAATCGATCCCCAGTTGGTAGGCTCGTACCAATGGGTTTTTCAAAAACTTATGTACGAATATCGTTGGCTTGGACATAAAGACGGCGACGGTCTCACCACCTGTCACGTTGTCCCGAAAATATCTTCGTTGGAAGGTGGGTTGAAGGGACTTAATTGTCTAGACTCGTCATCTGTCTACCCCTGTATTGGGAATTGCGTGAAGATATTTTTTTTTTAATTTTATATTTTTATGTTTGTGATGAGTAATTTCCCTGGAGTTTTAGGGACTCCAGGGAACTTACTCATTAAACCTACTCATTAAATAATTCATCATGCAAATATATGTATATATATATATATATATATATATATATATATATGTATATATATATATATATATATATATATATATATATATATATATATATATATATATATGTATATATATATATATATATATATATATATATATATATATATATATATCCAATACAGGAGTAGACAGAGGTTTAGACAATTTAGTTTTTTTGACCCACCCTCCACCGAAGATTTATTTGGGACAATGGGACAAGTTGTGAGCCAGTCGCCGTCTAAATGAAACCCATTGGTATGAGCCAACAGTGGATCGAACTCGGGTCTCTCAACTCCAAATTCCGACCACCCTGCCACTCGGCTATCCTAACTTTATTTTGGAATACATAATTAAAAATATTTTTTTTAAATAATTTATGATTAAATTTCATATGCAAATTATATAGTGGTGTGAGGGACTTAATGGAAGTACAGAGACAGATGTAGAGATAAGTTTTATTTTGTAGGAAATTATGCATATATTATATACATAATTACAATATTATAAATAAATATCTTCACGCAATTCCCAATACAGGGGTAGACTAGAGGTCTAGTCTAGGCAATTAAGTCCCTTCAACCTATCTTCCACCAAAGATATTTTCAGGGCAACGTGATAGGTGGTGAGCCCGTCGCCGTCTTTATGTCCAAGCCATAGAGCTAAGGTCTTTTTTTAAAAAACCCATTGGTACAAGCCTTCCACCTGGGGATCGAACTAAGGTCTCTTGACTCGAAATTCTGACTACCCAACCACTCAGCTATTGTGAGTTTTAATATTATGCATTGCTTTTATACATGAAATGCATGTCACTTGGCATAAAGAGCATTCTGAACTGCCCTCACAAAGTTGCTAGTCATACTGATTACATTGAAACCTTTCAAGAAATTCTCTCTGGTTTTTCTTGGATAAGACATAGCCATACATCTAAGTATTGCCTTCTCTACCCTCTGATAGTTTTGCAGGTTTTAATTTTGCTCTTTTATTTACAGGTGCTTTGCTCCGTAGATACTAGATGGCTTCGCCTCACACCTCATGATGACCTTATATACACACACTTCCGACAAGATTTTCCCGACCTGGACATCAGATACATTCACGAGAATGAAATAAAAAACAATGCAAATAAAGCTAGGTGGAGGATGTTCTGTGAAAAATTTAAAAACATTGTTGAAGACTATAGTTTTGGTACGTTACTGAGAGCAGACACAAAGGGCGATTACTCCGAGCAAAACACTATATTAGTGCCGCGGGTACAGTTCTACGCAATTGAGATTGCAAGAAACAGAGAAGGTTTGAATAATGAAGTGAAGAAAAGATATAAATGTGCATCGAAATCAAATATGGAAGTACAGGAACACAAAACTAAAGTTGCTGTTTAAAATTGTAACATTATTGTATGGTTTAAGGGTTTATACAAAAGTTTTTAAGATACTAATGTATTCATAATAATTTGCATTGACCCGAGATATTTTATACTAGTGTGTGTAATCCAGTTTTTCCAATTAGCAATACATAAGGTTAATTTGAAACTATCAACATATGAAATTATATGTATTCATACATATATGTATATAGTATCCTGACCGATTTCGGCCACAGCGACTTGGACTTTTGCGAGCGTCGTTCATGTGCTTGCAGGTGACTGACGAAACTGATTTTTGTGCTGAACGTGCGAGCACATTGAGTGCAAGTTCCCATACATAATTGTAGCGTCTCGTTTAGCATCATGCTCATTCACATGTAGTCCCTCATACTCTAATACCTTAGTGCTCACGATCCGCCTTCACAGTGGTCAGTCCCCAGCCATTGTCTCCTATTGTGACGGATCTAAGTCACGTTCCTTCATTTGACACATAAGTACATCTTTGAATCACAGTAATTGGCCGCCTTGTTTTCGCTCGCCATTATGCAGTTCAGAATAGAAGATGCACTTAGCCACAGCAGTATCAGACATCTGGGAGACATGGCCTTATCACTAGAGTTGCCTCTACATTAGATATGCCTCTATAGCCTGTATAACTCACAACAGGATTTCACAGGACAGAACTAAGCTGTTCTCAAAAAGGAAGTTTTACCATAATTACAACAGCAGACACTGTGCAAACCTCAGACCCAGTGGTCCTTCATTAGTCTGTTGAATTTTGGTTTGGTATTTTTTTGAGATTTGGTTAGATTTTTTCCTTAATCACTGTGGTGGTGAATTCCTAAGTGGTAACCACAAGGCACTAATCGTATTGTTATACCCTAATACAAATTTAATTTGTGTTGTCGGCAATTTTAGGCCGGCAACGCATCTGCTATACCTCTAGTATTGTGGGTGTTCATGGGCGGCGGTAATCACTTACCATCACGTGAGCCACCTGCTCAATTGCCTCCCTTTTCTATATAAAAAAAAAATATGTATATTTTTCTGGATGCAGTACAAACCACTACACATCTTACATGAAAAGTTATCAGTTAGTTTTGGGATTGCGTTGAGAGATATGTGAATTTCATGTTTTTGCCTCAAATAGAACCTAATTGGAAATTACTGTCCAAATATTAGATATGAACCTTAGATATAAATAAAGTACATCCATCTATGTGCATCTGCCATATTTAGACTGGTCAAACTCAATTACATCTGATTCGTTTCTTTTTATTGTAATTTAAAGTTTTATATATTGGGCACTATTGAAGGTTGCTCAACAATATGTATCAATTATAATTCTTTTTTTTTTTTCGAGTAAAAGAATAAACAATGCCAATAAATACTGTTTAAGTAAGCATTAGTACTTGTGGTTGCAGATAATAGCAGTCTAATGCCAGCGATACACTTGAAGCATTTAGTTCTGTTGTCCGCTACCTTAAAATTGTAATAACAGTATTTATATTGTAATTATAAGCATTAAAAGTAATTGCTCAAGGATTATAATTGAATATATTAAATCTCTTGCCTGAACTTTATAAATGACATTTGAAAATCAATATTCATCCAGAGGTAGGTATGTTCCTTAAAGAGTTAGGATGTAGGCTAGTTATTTTATATTCATCCATAACTTTGCCATGTTCAAATCATTGCCTTAAATGTTACTCATATTATCACTTAGCAGCTACTTCTAATATAATTAATTAATAAGTAAATATTCCAAAAATAAATGATTATTCATCATAACTGAAAAATTTTTGGTATTAAATTTGTAACTTTTTATTTAAAAGTTTGTTTTATTTTCTTTATCAAGTAATATCAACAGTAGTGAGGGTTGAACTGGTTTTCCAACTTTTGAGTAAGATGGCTAAGGTTTTAAGTGTAGATGTGATCTACACCCTTATTGTGGTTAAGGGTACAATACCCTTAATGGGTGTTAGTTGATTTATTTAAATATATCTTCACGCCATTCCCAATGCAGGGTAGACAGAGGTCTAGACAATTAAGTGTTTTTGATACACCTTCCACCGAAGACATTTTTGGGATAACGTGAGCCCTTCGCCGTCTTTGTGTCCAAGTCAATCGTATGTCATTCGTACATAGGTTTTTAAAAACCCATGGTATGAGCCTTGGGGATCGAACTTGGGGTCTCTTGACTCTAATTCCTATCTCCCAACCTCTTGGCTATAGTGACACTCTGCTATTTACTAATTTATTTAATAAGTTTATAAAAAAAAATTATGTGAAAAGTTACAGCTAATTACGTAAGAAATGAAAAGACGTATTATTTTGTACATACTCATTTGTTCATTTAAAAATTTCCACTTATAATTAACTGAAGTAGTTTAAGAAAAGAAAAGATAGACACAACAAATATAACAAAACAAGAGATTTAATCACTATATACAAATTAATCTACAATAAAAGTAATTATTAAGCAATTGTATAAGATGATTGCATGTTTTGTTAAATAAATCTATATTATGTTCATCTGCCATGTCGTTTAAAAGCTTGCGACTATTATGTAAGAATTGGGTCTATAATTTGGTTGGCTATTGGGCACATAAAAATTACAGTCTGTGTGATGAAGTATATGAAACATGAAGTCCAATTTGATCCAATAACGTGGGAGAGTCTACAGTGCTATTTGCTACATTAAGCAGAAATTTCTATTAGCTATGTACCTCCATTTGTACATAGATAAAATATGGAATCTTCCACATCACATGACATAATTGAGTAGGAACCTCTTTACCCCGGATTGAAGATAGTGAAGAATTTTTTTTTTATTATTTTGATTTTTTATTTATATATTAAGTACTAGTCACTTAATACACTACATGCTTTCATGTTTAAAAAGTATCACATACTTGCATTAATAGCATAATAAAACTAGCTTAATTTAAAAAAAATATTAATTTCAATAAGAAGCCGAACTGGGGTGGAATATATAGAGTGTGGCTCATTTGTTCTATTGTAGTTTGCGACCAGGAGATGAGCTTCGAAATTTTCAAAGGATATCAACGGATCTGCGATAAAAATCATGAAAAATATCCATCGAAAAAATATGCCGACTGGTAACAGGCAGTAGCTTCTAATATGAGAGAATGTGAGGATATCTGAGTGTATGATGATTTAGTTTTAATGACTTAAAAACAGAGCATTTTACTATCATATTTTTTATTATTTTCGAATCTGCAAAAAGGCAACATTTGACATGGTTACTTAATTTTATTGATTTTTAAAGCATATTTATGCTGAACTTTTATGTGATTAAATTAATTTTTTTTTCTCTTTAATTTAATGGTTACTTAATACTTTTAAAAAGATGATTTATACTTGTAATTAACATTCAATAATTTATAGTAGCAGAGTAGGAGAGCAGAACAGAATAATCATAAAAACATGTAGGGGTTTATTACTTGGTGAAATAACTAATTTTTTCAATTTTTGTTGAATTTTAAAGCATGCAAATCATGCAGGACTTTTTGTTATTAATTTCATTTGATCTATATAAAAGTATAGCTTATACTAATCATCATAAATGTTTTCTAAAG
The DNA here is from genome assembly GCA_029286605.1 of Sericinus montela. Classification (NCBI taxonomy): domain Eukaryota; kingdom Metazoa; phylum Arthropoda; class Insecta; order Lepidoptera; family Papilionidae; genus Sericinus; species Sericinus montela. The sequence goes on along the minus strand of JAGSMR010000061.1, from coordinate 2,108,723 downwards.
GGTATTCAGTCATTATTAAGCCTCTTCCCCACAAGGCATCAGCAATTTGTATTTTATCAGTGTCATTTGGTGCTTCAAGATTTTCAACGGTGACATATTCTGGATAAGATGTTATTAATGTTTCGATAGCAGGTGCTAATTCTTCCTCAATTTCTATAAATGATAATTCATTACCGTGGTACTCCAACGAGTTTTCAGTGTAATAATATATCCTAATTGAGTCTTCAGATACCATTCTTAATATATTTTTACGTAATAATCTTATCCTTGTGTCTAAGTTAATTTCTACCCTATTTATTACTTTACCATTTTCAACCATTACATCTGTATCACCATAAACAGTACATGCCTTCTCCAAGTCACTGAGAACGGGGGGTAAAGCATCATGCTGGTAATTTTTACTCATTTGATCTACAGCTTCATCAATAGGTAGGTGGGATTTGATTTTATTAAAAAGTTTTTTAATTATTTCTTCAATTTCTGCCTTTCTAGGAGTAACAACATCTGAATGAATAAGTCCAAAATTATCATAGAGGTCCAATGGTAGGCCTTGCCTGAACTCTGTGTTTTCATTGATTGCTATTTGCAAAGCAGCGGGTATCATTTTTTCAAAAAGATCCGCCCAAGAGTGCTTTTGATACATACTAACTGTTACATGAAGGGAATGTTCCCCATCAATTGTGACACCCTGATGTATATGTCCCCTTGGGAAATACAGCATATCTCCAGCATGTAATGTCACCTCCAATATAGGCTCTCCAATTTCATCTTCAGAAAAATTTTTGGATGATACTCTTGGTAAAATTTCACTCTCTTCCCGAGGTTTATATATACGCCAATGTTTCTTTCCTTCCACTTGTAAAATTAATGCCTCGATATCATCATAATGTGGAGCAAATCCTTGACTATCTGGTGGTGTTAAATAAGCATTAGCACCAACAAACGAGTTAAAATATTCCTGTAACGTAGCATTGAGGAGATGTAATTTAGGAATGTATGTTTGTGGATTCAGTAACCTGATGCTGCAGCCATTTAAATAGAAATCCCACACCAAATGGGGATGAGCTCTTCCTTCAGGATTATGAGTTTCCCTTTTTCCATCAACATATGAAGTAATATCAATATTTTTGGTGAATTGAATATTCTCAGTACGCAACATGTTATCAATAATTGGTGTGGAAATAATATCATTATAGTATTTAGGCTTGTTCCTTGCAATATGTAAGGGCGTCTTTTCCCAGACACATTTGAAAAAATCATTAAAATTATATGGTGCAATCATCCATTTGAAAATTTTCAAAGCTTCCTCACAACTATCTGTAACAACTGGAGAGAATTTAATACTACCGCTGCTTGAGTTTGAAACGTTTCCATCTTCATCATCAAGTTCATTACTAAGTTTCTTCTTTAAAGAAACTTGTATGAGCGCAGGTATTTCATCGCCTTCGGAAGCTTCACTAATACTTTTGTCATTACTTTGCAGGCTAGTCTTACGTTCATCTCTTTTGATGTTTGTTTTTAATTTCTTTTTCTTATGAGTTTTCTTTTTTATTATACTTTTAGTCTCTTTTGTCTTTTTTTGCCTACGTTTTAATTTTTCGGCGATTTTTATACTGACTTTTTCGCTTATATTCGGAACCACTGATTTCGGAGAAATGGGTGTTTTATTCCTTTTTCTGTTACGTTTTAGTTTAGATTGTTTATATATAGCAAACGCCGACACCGAAGAATCCATACTATGCTTTAAGTTAAATAAAGTAAAATCTTATACAAACATAACCTCTTCTCTTTACGCACGCTACGCACGACTTGTTTTAAAATATAGTGACTATATAATCTTTGTTGTGTGTGTTGTGCCTTGTAGTGATAGGTAAATCGAGTAACGCATATCTCGACCGAGTAAAATTTACGCCAACTCAGTTCAAGCAAGCATGTGATTCGTTTGGTGTCTGTTCGTGAGCTATAATAATAGTAATATCTTTATTTCAAGTGACATGGAGCATCAACCAACTTACACAGACTATGATATAAATCAGTCCTCGTTAACAGTGAATAGAAATAATAATATATGATGTAGAATATAGGAACATTTATTTAATTTTATAGCTCCAAGAATTATGAGTAGAAATAATTAAATATCTGTTCCTTTGCAAAAGGAATGAATGAGGGCATGAAAAATATATTACATCGTAGTGCTTTTGATTTATGTTCTGTGTGGTGTCGGCGTAAAAATTAACCACCCCCTATCTTCCCAATTTAGGCTTAGTATTTTTCGATATTATTGGTAGTTTTGGACATTATAAGGGTTGCAACAATTTCAACTCGAGTTTTTTTCGTTTAAACATATCTCTGGTGTCTTGTGGATTTGTTTAGAATGAGTGTATATTTTCATGTTGGCTTGATTATTAGTATTTGTATTAATATTATAGTACAACTTTATAGGCGTGGGCAAAAATCGAATCTAAATATTTATTAAAGTAATATTTAATCGATTAAATGTATCACATTCGTATCAATTGTTATTGAAAATCTGGTTTCTTCTCTTATATAGTATATGTGCTAAGAACGAAAACACACAAGAAACAAGATGAAGAACCAACTCGTATTTTTGTGGCTGCAGGTTGATTATGCACTTAAGTATAAGTAAGCAATTGTTTGAAGAATACTTTAAAAGATGGTAGACTCCTTCTTTGCATATTTCTTTGTTTTACATTTATTTAGTCTAAAATTTTTAATACTTTGTAAAATTATATTTCAACTTTTTTCTTCGAATAAATGAATTAATAAAATAAAATAAATAAGTCGTCTGGGTGAGTAACATCCTCAAATTTATTCCTGCCGCCAAATAGCAAATTCACTGTAATTTATTTGGGATAATGTAACAACTGATGAGCCTACTGCAGTCTTAGTGTCCAAACTAACAGTTTAATCCACTAACATTGACAAATATTAATATATGGTGCTCCAAGGAATGGAACTCTTCGTTCCGTCCTCTGTGGTGCCCATCCGTGGTAGATCAAAGCCTTGGTTTGGTGGTACCTGCAGAATGGCATCTCGCCAAAAGCAGCAGTGCTACCGGGCCTGGGTTAAGCCATTGGCGTCTCGGGATTCAAAAATTAGCGTTTATAAGAAGGAGCATAACTATGCCGCCAGGTCCTCCAAAAGAGTAATTTCTGCGGCAAAGTCCGAGCACATTGGCAGAATTGGCGAGAAACTAGTTCGTCTTCCTTCGGGAACTCGTGCGTTCTGGTCCCTCGCCCAGGCTGTCCAAGGGAATTTCAGTCAGCCATCACTACCATCTCTGCAGAGGGAGGACAGCTCGCTGGCCGATGACGCAAAAGAGAAAGCCGATCTTCTAGGTTCTCTTTTTGCGTCCAACTCGACTCTTGATGACAGGGGGAACTCACCGCCGACAAACAACTCTCTGCCTGGACATCCAGAAGTCGAGTGGGCCCGATTGTGTCTTCCCTATTGTGCTGAGGATGTGTGCTCCAGAGTTGCCACCGGTTCTAACGCGTCTTTTTCGGTACTCCTACTCTGAAGGCGTCGTCCCGATGACATGGAAGACAGCTTTGGTGCACCCGATCCCTAAAAAAGGCGACCGCCATCCAGGTAACTACAGACCGATCGCCATCACTTCCTTGTTCTCCAAAATAATGGAGTCCATTATAAACTGCCAGCTCTTGAGGTACTTAGAGGAGCACCAGTTGATCAGTGACCGCCAGTACGGCTTCCGTCGGGGTCGCTCGGCTGGTGATCTTCATGTGTACCTCACTAATCGATGAGCGGAGGCAGTAGAGAGTCCTGGGTCAGTTTGGACATAGCGAAAGCCTTTGATCGGGTATGGCACAAAGCGCTTCTTTTATATGCTTCCGTCATACGGGCTTCCCGAGAAATTTTGTACTTGGGTCACTAGTTTTCTCACAGACCGGAGCATCAAGGTCGTAGTTGACGGTGCATGCTCGGACTCCAAGTCTGTGAATGCTGGTGTCCCACAAAGCTGTGTGCTATCGCCAACCCTGTTTCTTCTGCATATCAATGATTTGTTACAAATTAGTAGAATTCATTGCTATGCAGATGACAGCGCTGGTGATGCCCTTTATACCGGCCGTGCCAATATTTCTCGGGAACACGTCGACGAGTACCGGAACAAACTTGTGTCTGAAGTCGAGATTTTGTTGGACAAAATCTCAGCCAGCATCGGAATCCTTAACGTCGACATATCGAGCAACTGGGACCGACTAAATTTAGTCCAGTTCAACCCTAAAAGACACAAGTTTGTGCGTTTACCGCAAAAGAAACCCTTCGTCGTATCACCTCGTTTTGAGAGCACTCCCTAGTTGCCTCAGCCAGCATCGGAATCCTTAACGTCGACATATCGAGCAACGTTCAGTATCGCGGTTATTTGGAAGGAAAGGCCAAATTGGCCTCTAAAAAGCTTGGCGTGCTCAGTAGAGCACGACAGTACTTCATGCTGGCCCACCGCTTGCAACTTTATAAGGCGCAGGTTCGGCTTTACATGGAGTACTGTTCTCATCTCTGGGCGGGGGCACCCCTGTATCAGCTCCTTCCATTTGACCGTATCCAAAGAAGAGCGTCTCGAATTGTCGACGACCATACTCTATCCGATCGGCTAGATCCCCTGGCTTTGCATCTCTTTGCATTTTCTATAAGATCTACTACGGGGAGTGCTCAGAGGAATTGTTTGGATTAATCCCAGCTAATTCAGATGAATTTAACCATCGCACCTTACGGCATAACCAAATATTTCATGAACACCACCTTGATGCTTGGCATTCCAACACAGTGCGTTTTTCGCGGAATTTTCTGCCACGCTCTTGCACTTTGTGGAATCAGCTGCCGTCAGCGGTTTTCCGGACCGATACGACTTAGGGACCTTCAAGAAAGGAGCCTATACCTTTCTCAACGGCCGGCAACGCATCCGCTATTCCTCCGGTATTGCAGATCTTCATGGCCAGCGTTAATCACTTACCATCATGTGTGCCACCTGCTCGTTTGCCTCCCTCTTCTATAAAAAAAATATTTATATAAACATCCATGACTCTATTACACTAATTTTCAAAACTAGCTGCCTCCCGAGGCTTGGTCCACAGTTTATCACTTAAACTGGAACACTTAAAGTGGAAGCCTAATTATCTTACTAAAATAAAAGTAGCTGATGAAATACTCCTTATATGATATGATTACTCCTTATAACATTAGCTATGTGTCAGTGAAAGTCTTGTTAAAATCGGTCCAGTCGTTTCAGAGATTAGCCGGAACAAACACACAATTAGACTAGATTGTAAAAAAATGTTGTTTTGGTGTATGTACCGTATATATTCATATACATGTAGTAATAAACGGTTATTTCAATATTATAAACAGACGCTCCAATTTTATTTATAGATAACACTCTTATATATCATAAACTATAATCATTCACGGATCGTAACTCGGTGGCATTTGAAGTTCAGGAACGGCACTGTGCCAGGACCATGAACTCTCAAATAGATTAAAAATAATTTACATGTCATAGATACATGGCGCCTCTTGTGTCCCGTGCCCTTAAATTTTACGTTTTATTATTAATAGACTACAAGATGGCGATGAATTTTGAAGGTAGTGTTAGTATAACGTGTTGTGTCTCCCTTATGATAACTGTACCTTGGATGGTGACCGTACCGCTCCACACATCGAACATCATAAAGTGGAACATCGTCAAATATTTATAAATATAATAAATAAATAAATATCTTCACGCAATTCCCAATACAGGGGTAGACAGAGGTCTAGTCTAGACAATTATGTCCCTTCGACCCACCTTCCACCGAAGATTTTTCGGGACAACGTGACAGGTGGTGAGCCAGTCGCCGCCTTTAAGTCCAAGCCAACGATATAATTCGTACATAGGTTTTTTAAAAACCCATTGGTACGGGCCTGCCACCTGGGGATCGGATTCGGGTCTCTCGACTCGAAATTCCGACCACCTAACCCCTGGGCTATCGTGACTATCGTACAAATATTTATATACCAATTTTTTAACAATTTATAAATAACGCCATCTATTAACCGTGATATCCCAACTGTAGTTCCTATCTATTCCAGTTATTATGTGATATCTACGCACTGTACACAATGCACCTTAAGGTATTAGAATCAGATGAAATGTAATGTCGCTAGATGGGGATACTAGTCGCGCAGATAGCCTATTCTTGCGGTTACTTTTAATAAATAACTTGAAATGTTAATTTAATTTTTACACATATTTATCGACATTGGTATGTGTCTATTTTGTCATAAAATGTGGATAACATAGTAAAATAGGCTGAAAAAGATAAATTAATACTTACCCGAGTTTCGTGCCGGCTCTTTTCTGAGAAGGTCTTGTATTTGTGAATCGGTATAGTTTTAAACGTTCAAAAGTGTTTTGTAACAATAAATCATTTATTTTTAGAAAATCATTGTTGCACATCTTCACCTTATTATTTTAATTTAATTGATTCAATTCATTTAAAATGTTCAGCACTGAATTTCAATAACATGAAATTTAACCAAAAGACAGTATATAGACCAAGCATAAATTATAATTATGATTGCTGCACAAGAGAGAACTGTTCCTGCTCCTGTGAAGATATCCTTCTGAGAATATTTTATGTAGTGGAACATCTTGAAATCTCAACAAACGTTTTTGAATTATTTTAATTTAAAACTTTAAAACTTTTTTCTGACCTTTAGACTGAAAAATAATTATTCACACTATTTCCAATACTGAGGTGGACAGGCAAACGTAGTGTAGGGCAAGCCCCACAGGATGGAAGACTGAAAAAATTACGACGACTTGTAAAAGGTTGTAGGTAGCTGAGGACCGTTCATTGACAAAAACTTTAGGGGACGCTTAGGTTCAGCAGTGGACTCTTAATGGGCTGTAAATAATAATAATAAGAAGAAGATAGCATGGTTTGTCATAAATGACCTAAACCTGTGATGGTGGGTCGGTACTAATTATTATTATTACTATATTATTTATGTTTATTTCTATAATATATAAAAATAAATATATTTAATTAATATATTAAAATATTGACACCCCAATCGAGGTCTACAATGCGATGCCTTACTGAGCTATAAAGATCAACTTCGAGCTTCACGCAATTCCCAATACAGCTGTAGACAGAGGTCTAGTCTAGACAGTTAAGTCCCTTCGACCCACCTTCCACTGAAGATATTTTCGGGACAACGTGATAGATGGTGAACCCGTCACCGTCTTTATGTCCAAGCTAACGACATAAATCGTACATAAGTTTTGAAAATATCCATTAGTACGAGCCTACCACATGGGGATCGAATTGGGGTCTCTTGACTCGAACTCCGATCACCCAACCACTCGGCTATCGTGACTCTAAAATATAATTAATTAATTAATTCATTCGGGTATACGCTTACGCTTCTCCTAATTACTTATAGTCAACTGCTGTATAGTTCTCTACGTTAAGAAGGATTTGTCATTACTTTTGATAATCGTAATATTACAATTAAATTTCAATTAAATTTTAAAGAATGCAAACCATGCAGGACTTTTTATCCTTAGATAAAAAAAATCTGTTTCATTTATTTTAATAGATGATAGCCTCGTTTTCTGGCTGGGACGAGTGTAGTTCAGTGCAGCGGTGGAACAACTTCTATGCTCTGATCTTAAAAATGAAGAGAATAAGTGTATATAGCGGTTATATTATTACATCATATCTTAATGCTCCGAGTATTAACAGGTAACAGCCTATCTGTAACCTATTTATTTTTGGGTGTGGTTTGCAGAGGCCATAGGTTTTGGTGGTCAAACACCATTAAGTGGAATATAAGCTCAATTTTCAATTAGTAGTTTTAAAATCCCATAAGAAATAACGCAAATTATCAAGCAGATTACATTACATACATACATGTCGGCCTGTTAAAGTCCACTGCAGGAAGGACATAGACCTCTCCCACGGGGAGGCTTTGCCATAATCGCCACGCTTGGCAAGCGGGTTGGCGATCACAGTACCAGACCACTTGCACCGCAGACGCTGCTGCCCATCTTCAGTCTGATATTTTTAGAGAAGACATATCGAAATTCAAGACTGTTTCCCTTAGTCGCCTCTCACGACACCAACGGGAAGAAAGGGAGTGGCAATATTCTTACGTCGTTACCACACGGCGATAACGCTATTCAAGCGAATTAGCGATACGGACATTCGAGTGCCTTCGTTGTTTCCGATTCCCATACCACAAGTGCTTTAGCATCTTACATTTGGATCGGAGCAATGTATGTGATGTTGTCTCTATCTATATATGCGTATATGTATATATAAATATATATTTACAGACATAAAAATTCTAATGATAACTAACATATATCAAAAACTAAATAGTTATATAACACTACATTTTGAATTTAGTAGAGCCACGCATCAGCTTTTGTTGTTGCATGAATGGGCCGGCTCGACTGGGGAAGTACCACGACCTCACTGAATACCGGCGTGAAGTAGAAGTCTATCAAACTTCTGCGTTTCGTCTGGTGAGTGCAGGTAACCGGAGGCACACACACCCCCCTCACACTCTCATACTCACTCACTCATTCACTTACAAACACACGCACATACATTTATGTTTACTTACTTACCTACATAATAACTTAATAATGGCAGTCATTACAGGCTTTCTTACTTCTTCCAATAATATCGATTTTAAATATGAAATTGTATTTATTCGATTTTTTCATTATTCGACCATAAGATTAAATTAATTAATTAATTCATTCATTCGGGTATACGCTTACGCTTCTCCTAATTACTTATAGTCAACTGCTGTATAGTTCTCTACGTTAAGAAGGATTTGTCATTACTTTTGATAATCGTAATATTACAATTAAATTTCAATTAAATTTTAAAGAATGCAAACCATGCAGGACTTTTTATCCTTAGATAAAAAAAATCTGTTTCATTTATTTTAATAGATGATAGCCTCGTTTTCTGGCTGGGACGAGTGTAGTTCAGTGCAGCGGTGGAACAACTTCTATGCTCTGATCTTAAAAATGAAGAGAATAAGTGTATATAGCGGTTATATTATTACATCATATCTTAATGCTCCGAGTATTAACAGGTAACAGCCTATCTGTAACCTATTTATTTTTGGGTGTGGTTTGCAGAGGCCATAGGTTTTGGTGGTCAAACACCATTAAGTGGAATATAAGCTCAATTTTCAATTAGTAGTTTTAAAATCCCATAAGAAATAACGCAAATTATCAAGCAGATTACATTACATACATACATGTCGGCCTGTTAAAGTCCACTGCAGGAAGGACATAGACCTCTCCCACGGGGAGGCTTTGCCATAATCGCCACGCTTGGCAAGCGGGTTGGCGATCACAGTACCAGACCACTTGCACCGCAGACGCTGCTGCCCATCTTCAGTCTGATATTTTTAGAGAAGACATATCGAAATTCAAGACTGTTTCCCTTAGTCGCCTCTCACGACACCAACGGGAAGAAAGGGAGTGGCAATATTCTTACGTCGTTACCACACGGCGATAACGCTATTCAAGCGAATTAGCGATACGGACATTCGAGTGCCTTCGTTGTTTCCGATTCCCATACCACAAGTGCTTTAGCATCTTACATTTGGATCGGAGCAATGTATGTGATGTTGTCTCTATCTATATATGCGTATATGTATATATAAATATATATTTACAGACATAAAAATTCTAATGATAACTAACATATATCAAAAACTAAATAGTTATATAACACTACATTTTGAATTTAGTAGAGCCACGCATCAGCTTTTGTTGTTGCATGAATGGGCCGGCTCGACTGGGGAAGTACCACGACCTCACTGAATACCGGCGTGAAGTAGAAGTCTATCAAACTTCTGCGTTTCGTCTGGTGAGTGCAGGTAACCGGAGGCACACACACCCCCCTCACACTCTCATACTCACTCACTCATTCACTTACAAACACACGCACATACATTTATGTTTACTTACTTACCTGTATAATAACTTAATAATGGCAGTCATTACAGGCTTTCTTACTTCTTCCAATAATATCGATTTTAAATATGAAATTGTCTTTATTCGATTTTTTCATTATTCGACCATAAGATTAAAATTATTAATTATGTGTGCCTACCTATAATACATATATATTTATAGATATACCTACCTACCTATAATTTTCACTTATACTTACGTATTATGATTAAAATCATTCATAATGCAAGTATATAATATCACACAAACAAAATCATAGAGATTCACTGGTATATTTTCCATTTACATATTTTGTTTACACATACCTACACATGCTACATTTTGTAACCATTAACACAAACATATATAGGAAAAGGTATAAATATTTACGAGTGAAAGAAAAACAGTTGACAAATTTATCTCTATTTTTATCTGTTTACCTACTGGTTTGAATATTGCCAACCGATAAATTCCGGAACTTCTCTAATAGGTGTCGCTGGGACATCCGTATTTTATTAGGATCAATTTAGTATGTTGAACTGAGGAGTAAACAACTAGAGTGAGTGTAGACAAATATCTTTTACTTTTAATTGAACATTTTTCAAACGCCACTTCCTCCAGACTTTTGAATTGTTTTTTTTTGAGCACGATGATAGTAAAATTTAAAGTGTATATATATATATATATATATATATATATATATATATATATATATATATATATATATATATATATATATATATATATATATATATATATATATATATATATATATATATATATATATATATATATATATATATATATATATATATATATATATATATATATATATATATATATATATATATATATATTTTAACGCCATTCCTTATTCCGCGGTAGACAGAGGTCTAGACAAATATGGTTTTCGATCCTCCTTTCACCGAGGAAATTTTTTAAGTCAACGTGGTGCAGAGGCTGTACGTATATTATTGGTACATACGTTTTGAAAAACCCTTTGGTACGAGCCTACCACCTGGGGATCGAACTCAAATCTCTTGACTCGAATTTCAATCACGCAACCACTGACTGTTGTAGCAAAATTTAAAGTGTATATATATTTTAACGCCATTCCTTATTCCGCGGTAGACAGAGGTCTAGACAAATATGGTTTTCGATCCTCCTTTCACCGAGGAAATTTTTAAGTCAACGTGATGCAGAAGCTGTACGTATATTATTGGTACATACGTTTTGAAAAACCCTTTGGTACGAGCCTACCACCTGGGGATCGAACTCAAATCTCTTGACTCGAATTTCAATCACGCAACCACTGACTGTTGTAGCAAAATTTAAAGTGTATATATATTTTAACGCCATTCCTTATTCCGCGGTAGACAGAGGTCTAGACAAATATGGTTTTCGATCCTCCTTTCACCGAGGAAATTTTTTAAGTCAACGTGGTGCAGAGGCTGTACGTATATTATTGGTACATACGTTTTGAAAAAAAACCCTTTGGTACGAGCCTACCACCTGGGGATCGAACTCAAATCTCTTGACTCGAATTCCAATCACGCAACCACTCGACTGTTGTAGCAAAAATTTAAAGGTTGACTTTAAATGCAATTAAAAATGATGTACAATTTATATCGTTGGCTTGGATATAAAGCCGGCGACGGGCTTCTGTCACGTTGTCCCAAAACATGTCTTCGGTGAAACGTGGGTCGAATGGACTTAATTATAAAGACCTTTATCTACCCCGGGATTGGGAATAGCGTGAAGATATTTTTATTTAAACTGTGTGAAAGTAAATCACGGGATGTGAAGATTATATGAGGGGGTTCTATTACCCTAAACGATATCATCTTGCAGTAGCAATTGCCTTTACTCTAAGTCCCTTACTCTACGGTAAAAAACGGGACAGGTAATGGTATGCAAAAGTTACGTAGCTGAGTTGTCGAGTGGTCGATTTTCGAGTCAAGTGACCCGAGTTCAATCTACAGGTCGTAGAATCGTAACAATAAGTTTTTCAAAACCTATGTACGATTTATACTGTTGGCTTAGGCGTAAGAAAGTGACGGGCTCACCACCTGTCACCTTTTCCCAAAAAATCTGCTTTGATGGGTCGAAAGCATTTATTTCTCCATAAAGGACGTAATAAATACTACTTACTATATTTTCTGTATTGGAAATGGCGAAAAGATAGTAAAACAATAGTAATAAAATACTAAATTAATCTTGGGTTAAAAATCTTTTGTCGACATACGAGCGAAATAGAACCGACGCTACCGTCTTGTTTTCATCCGAATTAATTATTGCTGCGTGAGCCACACACTTGGCACAGCCCGTCAGCGACCTTGTGACCTCTGAGACGCCGTGCCTAACCCGGCAGAATGTGTGGCCGAGGGTACGGAGCTTCGCAGAGGGCGTTAGTGTGCCCAACGCACGTCCGAGTCTGCGCAATACCCGCTAGTCGCCCGGGCTTTCCAGTGAATGAAGGGACTTCGTTGGGTGAGATCGTCACTCGCCTGTCCCCTCCCCCCCCCCCCACCGCGGAGTAGAATATGAGTGACGTGCAGTGAAGTGATGGTGTTGCGACTGATGTGAGAAATAGAGATGGCTGCGTGCTCGGACGAGCCCAGCTATCACCTATCATGTGCTGGTTTGTAGGTGAGTTAACTCATCTCAAGGTCACCCCGTAAACAAGACGTGCCACCACTATCTATTGCCATCCGACTGTGACCATCGTCATTGTATGCAGTGACCAAATTGAATCTCATTAAAAAAGAAAACATTACTCTGTACTATATTTAAAGCTTTGCTGCTTTTAAATTAGTATATAATTATTTGAAATTATAATAGTAAAGTAAAAATGATGTATAAAATAAAATTTGACTAATGATCATTAACCTAAGTCAGTTTAATATTAATGATTAGCCCCTACATGTAACGTCATTAAAATAACAAGCTCCACGCCATAATCAAAGCTCATTATGATCTGTCTAGTGGACGCTACATGAATGGTCTTAAACTTGTTGATTAACTTATGCATCTGCCAGCCAAAAGCGCTAATTGGATCCATTAGCTTTTATTGGTACATTTTCATTTTATATAATTACATTAAAATAGATTTAGGGCCCCTTAATAAATATTTCGTAGTATATGTGTAATCTAGGTTCGATTCTCGGCCTGGAGATAACTGAAGGCTTCGTGAGGAAATCTACAAGCAAAGTAGCAAAGTAGACACATAAAACACTTTTATTTGATTATTTACTATTGCAGGCTCTCCACCTGTCACATTGTCTCAAAAAAGCTGGTCAATGTGTGGAGCGAAAGGACGAAAATACCAGACAATTACTATCCCTGTACCTCTGACTATCGCAATATAGATAAATGTAAATGCCTGAAGATAAAAAAATATTTTTAAATATATTAAACGGACCCTACTCGCCTTTAGTTTCTCAAAAATAATATTTAATTAGATAAGGCTTACTCAGCAACTGGTATACTTTAATTGCTCTTCTAATTTTTTACAAGACTTCCTTATTATAAATACATAGACTTTTAAATATCTTCATGCATTAGTCCTGATGGGGCAGCCACAGAGGACAGATTGTCACGATCATCAAAACTTGCGCTACTAAATAAATAAATGAATATCTTCACGCTATTCCCAATACAGGGGTAGACAGAGGTCTAGATAATTAAGTTAATTCGACGCACCTTCATCCGAATATTTTTTTAGGATAAATTAACAGGTAGTGAGTCCGTCGCCGTCTTAATGACAAAGCCAACGATAAAATTCGTAAATAAGTTTTCAAAAAACCTATCGGTACGAGCCAGCCACCAGGGGATCGAACTCGGCTCTCTTGACTCGAATTCCGACCACCCGACCACTCGGCTATCGTGACTTCTTAATTATAGTGCTATATTAATTAAAAAAAAATTTAAAAAAAAATTAATTGACACGACCCTTAGTAGCAAGCCCTTATCCATTTTAGAGATCAGCTTATCTTAAAATTGCGTACACGTGGGGTTCATTTATTTATTGAATTGGCAATATAAGAAACTTACTGTAAGATTTTTAAAGTAATTTTAAAGTGATAGAGTATTCATAGCAAAATGTTAAATTAAAACTCGAATTTACAACCAGTTAACTATTTATTCTTGAATTATTTTAAATAAAATAATAAATAAATAAATATCTTCATGCCGTTCCCAATACTGGGGTAGACAGAGGTCTACACAATAAGTCCTTTCAATCGGAATATATTTATGATTAAAAATTAAGATTAATTTTTGTTAATTATCCTGTAAAAGGAAGAAACGTAACATTCCGAGAAGTCCACAGCAGGACTCTGCCATTGTGATCACCAAGCTTGGCAAGCGGATTGGCATTTCCAGTAACAGACACCTCGCACTATAGATACTTCAGTCCGTCAGCGGTATGCTTGATTTTGCTCCGGAATTTTCATCTCGCAATTCGTCGGTAACCAACGACACAGAGCACGCTTTGAGGATCACCACCTCTCACGTTGTCTCGAATAAGGTGAAAAGTGGGTGAAAAGAACTAAACTGTCTATGCATCTGACTACACCAGTGTTGGGACATACGTGAAGATATGAACGAATGAAAATTGAATAGACATAAGATGGAAAGACGTGGATAGAAATTGATATTAAAAAAATATGTTTTTAGGGACGATCCCCGTGGACAAATGGCAAACGCACCGGTTTTCAAGGTGTCGCCAGTTCTGAGGTTCGATTGCTGATTGGGTCGATGTAGAAAACCATTTTTCAACATTTTTTCGGGTGTGGGTGTTTGTGGTGCCTCCGTTGTTTCTGATTCCAAAATAAAAGCACTTAAGCTTATTTACGTACTAATGGATTTTATGGGTCTAAAACTTATGTTCGAATTATATCGTTGGCTTTGACATAAAGACGGCGACGGGCTCACCACCTGTCACATTGTGTCAAAAAGCTGGTCAATGTGTGGAGCGAAAGGACGAAAATACCAGACAATTACTATCCCTGTACCTCTGACTATCGCAATATAGATAAATGTAAATGCATGAAGATAAAAAATATTTTTAAATATATTAAACGGACCCTACTCGCCTTTAGTTTCTCAAAATAATATTTAATTAGATAAGGCTTACTCAGCAACTGGTATACTTTAATTGTTCTTCTAATTTTTTACAAGACTTCCTTATTATAAATACATAGACTTTTAAATATCTTCATGCATTAGTCCTGATGGGGCAGCCACAGAGGACAGATTGTCACGATCATCAAAACTTGCGCTACTAAATAAATAAATGAATATCTTCACGCTATTCCCAATACAGGGGTAGACAGAGGTCTAGATAATTAAGTTAATTCGACGCACCTTCATCCGAATATTTTTTTAGGATAAATTAACAGGTAGTGAGTCCGTCGCCGTCTTAATGACAAAGCCAACGATAAAATTCGTAAATAAGTTTTCAAAAAACCTATCGGTACGAGCCAGCCACCAGGGGATCGAACTCGGCTCTCTTGACTCGAATTCCGACCACCCGACCACTCGGCTATCGTGACTTCTTAATTATAGTGCTATATTAATTAAAAAAAAATTTAAAAAAAAATTAATTGACACGACCCTTAGTAGCAAGCCCTTATCCATTTTAGAGATCAGCTTATCTTAAAATTGCGTACACGTGGGGTTCATTTATTTATTGAATTGGCAATATAAGAAACTTACTGTAAGATTTTTAAAGTAATTTTAAAGTGATAGAGTATTCATAGCAAAATGTTAAATTAAAACTCGAATTTACAACCAGTTAACTATTTATTCTTGAATTATTTTAAATAAAATAATAAATAAATAAATATCTTCATGCCGTTCCCAATACTGGGGTAGACAGAGGCCTACACAATAAGTCCTTTCAATCGGAATATATTTATGATTAAAAATTAAGATTATTTTTTGTTAATTTTCCTGTAAAAGGAAGAAACGTAACATTTCGAGAAGTCCACAGCAGGACTCTGCCATTGTGATCACCAAGCTTGGCAAGCGGATTGGCATTTCCAGTAACAGACACCTCGCACTATAGATACTTCAGTCCGTCAGCGGTATGCTTGATTTTGCTCCGGAATTTTCATCTCGCAATCCGTCGGTAACCAACGACACAGAGCACGCTTTGAGGATCACCACCTGTCACGTTGTCTCGAATAAGGTCCGGTGAAAAGTGGGTGAAAAGAACTAAACTGTCTATGCATCTGACTACACCAGTGTTGGGACATACGTGAAGTTATGAACGAATGAAAATTGAATAGACATAAGATGGAAAGACGTGGATAGAAATTAATATTAAAAAAATATGTTTTAAGGGACGATCCCCGTGGACAAATGGCAAACGCACCGGTTTTCAAGGTGTCGCCAGTTCTGAGGTTCGATTGCTGATTGGGTCGATGTAGAAAACCATTTTTCAACATTTTTTCGGGTGTGGGTGTTTGTGGTGCCTCCGTTGTTTCTGATTCCAAAATAAAAGCACTTAAGCTTATTTACGTACTAATGGATTTTATGGGTCTAAAACTTATGTTCGAATTATATCGTTGGCTTTGACATAAAGACGGCGACGGGCTCACCACCTGTCACGTTGTCCCGAAAATATCTTCGGTGGAAGGTGCGTCGAAGGGACTTAATTGTCTAGAACCTCTGTCTACCCATGTGTTGGGAATTGCGTGAAGATATTTATTTATTGAATTGGCAATATAAGAAACTCACTGTAAGATTTTTAAAGTAATTTTAAAGTGATAGAGTATTCATAGCAGAATGTTAAATTAAAACTCGAATTTACAACCAGTTAACTATTTATTCTTGAATTATTTTAAATAAATAAATAAATAAATAAATAAATATCTTCACGCAATTCCCAATACAGGGGTAGACAGAGACACTTCTTTCCAATTACTACGATCCTTACATATTTGTTTCTGCTTCGTCCACTTTAATTATTCCCTTTATACATGCTCTTCGGTTTAGGGTGCTCTTGTCCTGGCCTTTTTCAGGACGTCCCTGATTTGGACTCGAAACGTCCGCCTATGTCTACTCTTTCCAAGACCCTTCCAAGCAAGCTGATAAAAGCGTATTATAAAGCATAACAAAGAGATTTTATTCTGATAATGACAAAAAGAATATCTTCACGCAATTCCCAATACAGGGGTAGACAGAGACACTTCTTTCCAATTACTACGATCTTTACATATTTGTTTCGCTTCGTCCACTTTAATTATTCCCTTTATACATGCTCTTCGGTTTAGGGTGCTCTTGACCTGGCCTTTTTTCAGGACGTCCCTGATTTGGACTCGAAACGTCCGCCTATGTCTACTCTTTCCAAGACCCTTCCAAGCAAGCTGATAAAAGCGTATTATAAAGCATAACAAAGAGATTTTATTCTGATAATGACAAAAAGAATATCTTCACGCAATTCCCAATACAGGGGTAGACAGAGACACTTCTTTCCAATTACTACGATCCTTACATATTTGTTTCGCTTCGTCCACTTTAATTATTCCCTTTATACATGCTCTTCGGTTTAGGGTGCTCTTGTCCTGGCCTTTTTTCAGGACGTCCCTGATTTGGACTCGAAACGTCCGCCTATGTCTACTCTTTCCAAGACCCTTCCAAGCAAGCTGATAAAAGCGTATTATAAAGCATAACAAAGAGATTTTATTCTGATAATGACAAAAAGAATATCTTCACGCAATTCCCAATACAGGGGTAGACAGAGACACTTCTTTCCAATTACTACGATCCTTACATATTTGTTTCGCTTCGTCCACTTTAATTATTCCCTTTATACATGCTCTTCGGTTTAGGGTGCTCTTGACCTGGCCTTTTTTCAGGACGTCCCTGATTTGGACTCGAAACGTCCGCCTATGTCTACTCTTTCCAAGACCCTTCCAAGCAAGCTGATAAAAGCGTATTATAAAGCATAACAAAGAGATTTTATTCTGATAATGACAAAAAGAATATCTTCACGCAATTCCCAATACAGGGGTAGACAGAGACACTTCTTTCCAATTACTACGATCTTTACATATTTGTTTCGCTTCGTCCACTTTAATTCTTCCCTTTATACATGCTCTTCGGTTTAGGGTGCTCTTGACCTGGCCTTTTTTCAGGACGTCCCTGATTTGGACTCGAAACGTCCGCCTATGTCTACTCTTTCCAAGACCCTTCCAAGCAAGCTGATAAAAGCGTATTATAAAGCATAACAAAGAGATTTTATTCTGATAATGACAAAAAAGAATATCTTCACGCAATTCCCAATACAGGGGTAGACAGAGGTCTAGTCTAGACAATTAAGTCCGTTCTGCCCACCTTCCACCGAAGATATTTTCGGCACAACGTGACAGGTGGTGAGCCCATCGCCGTCTTTATGTCCAAACCAACGATGTAATTCGTACATAAGTTTTTTTTTTGAAAAACTCATTGATACTGACACCCCCACCTGGGGATTGAACTCGGGTCTCTTGACTCGAAATTCCGACCACCCAACCACTCGGCCATCGTGACTTTTTAATAATAAACCCAACTTTTTAATAAACCTCTTTTAAATAAGAGGTCTTAATTAGACAGGCTGAACTCGGCGTCTTAATGACCCAGAGAGTAGACGTGGGCGGGATCTGGAATAAATCGGATAAATTGTTTCTGTTGTTTGTTTGTTGTATTTATATCGTTGGCTTGAACATAAAGATGGTGACTGGCGGTTGTTACATGGTTCAAAAAAATGTCTTCGAACGGTGGGTCGAAAGGACTTGATTGTCTGGAACTCTGTCTACTCCGGTATTGAGAATTGCGTGAAGGTATACATTTCATTTAATTATTTCTGTTAGGTTAACCATCTTCGATGTTCTTGAACCCCCATCATTACGTCATCAATATCGGTCTCGATATTGATGACGTGATTCCTTGACTGCATAATATGTTACCTTTTTAACGTGTAAAAATAAAATAATAAAAAGGAACAACATGCAACTGCTGTTTTTCCAAACTTTTCCGGTATTCTTATGTATTTCAACAAAAATTTTGACTTATTCCAATCTTGTACTGATAATTAGGAACACGACGATGATGACGAGCCATGGATGTTTATATATATTTGAATATTTATGTATATAAATATATATCTATATAAGTTTATTGTACTATCTCGGCGATGGGTTAACCACCTCTCACGTTATCACAAAGCATTAAGTGGCAGGTTGGTCGAAAGAACATAATTACCTAGAGCATTGTCTACACCAGTTCTAGGTAAACGAGTCAAGATAAAAAAAAATATACATAATTTTTAAAGAGATTAATCAAAATTCTTTTAAGATCTATTAAAGTTCTTATGAACTTTATTAACTCTCTCGGTAAAACAAAGTCTTAAGCTACACGAAATATCGAAATTTCAATTCTGGAACACCGTTTACGAGCAAGACGGACGGCTAGACAGACAGCGGCGTCATTTGCAGCTCTCCATTTCGCCAATCGAGTACGGAACCCCTAATGAGTGATTTGTTAATTAAACAAATGTTGGATTCAGCTGAGATTTAATTAAACGCCCGCGATTCAGTGAATTGTACCGCTGACCCATGCGTTAGTGACGAGCGAAGTTTTAACGAGTTTTCAACTCGAAAGGTAGATCCTAGATATGAACCGACAACGAATTTAGGGGATGGGCAGTGGTGCTGAAGATTACACTTCTCGGTTCACGAGTTTGTACCTTTTATTCGCTTATTTAACTTATCCTATATGTAAGCTTAAGTATGGTTGTGGAAAATATTTTACACGTATCTTTAATATAGGCGGCACTCTAACAAAAAGACGTCGCGATTGCCGAGTGGCTCGGTGATCGAATTTCGATTCAAGTGATCCGAGTTTGATTCCCATGAGGCTCGTAGCAATAGGTTTTTCCAAAAGTTACGTACATCGTTGGCTCGGACACAAAGTCGACGATTTGCTGGGGCAGACAAAAACCAGATAAAAATATCATGTATAGAAAGGTAGGTCGAAAGGACTTGATTGTCTAGATCTCTGTCTACCCCTGTATTGGAAAATGTGTGTAAATGATTATTATTATTTAAATAAATAAATATCTTCACGCAATTCCCAATACAGGAGTAGACAGAGGTCTTGTCTAGAAAATTAAGTCCCTTTGACCCACCTTCCACCGAAGATTTTTTCGGGACAACCTGACAGGTGGTGAGCCCGTCGCCGTCTTTTATGTCCAAGCCAACGATATAATATATCGTACATAGGTTTTGAAAAAACCCATTGGTACGAGCCTGCCATCTGGGGATCGAACTCGGGTCTCTCGACTCTATTTTCCGATCACCCAGCCACTCGGCTATCGTGACTTTTTATTTATATTATTATTATTTACCCTAGCAAAACTACTTCGAAGTGTCAATAGCCATTAAAAAGAATAAAAATGTTTTGTTTGCTGATGTAACATAAGCACATCACATCAACAAGATCTAATAGATCTAGAGCATCATAAGACTATTGGCTATTGATGCTTTCATTATTTTGAATGTAACTTCTGTATTGCCTATACTGGGGAGGATAAATATAAATATACATATACATAAACGGAAGTCCAAACAATTAAGTCGTTCCGACCCACCTTTCATCGAAAACATGGACAGTGTAACAGGTGGTCAGCCTGTCGCCCAAGCCATCGATATAAATAGTATATAAGTATTGAAAACCTCTTAGGTACGAGCCTATCGTCTGGGGATGGAGCTCGGGTGTCTTGACTCGAAGTCCGATCACCCAACCACTCTGCTATCGTAACTAATTCTTAAATAGAATCATAACATATCCTGATGTGATGACCCTCTTTTCATTTCCACCTATGAATACTCTTTTAAATTCTGAAGGTTTATTCACTGCGGAATAGAAAGGCTTTTAGTTATAATAATTTATTGGAATAGAGGCAGGTGTCCGTATATACGTATATATTGGCGGGCCGATTAAAATAAATTTCGTACGCTCTCATGTAAAAATATTGGCGTTACCTACGTGCGAAAATGTAAATTCACTGTGTTGCCAGCTTGAATTTTTCATGAATGCGAACCTTTGGGCGGAGCACACGTAAAATACGCGCATAAAAGATTTATGTATGAAGTAATAAAGGTCGAAAAATACGGGGAATTAATTAGTCAATGAAGAAGTTCAGTATCTATGGTATCTGGTAACAGTGAGGATGACTATCGTTTGTATAGTTTTCTCTTGTTATTATAATTTTATTGCCATCTAGATTTTTACTGAACTAATAGAAGAGCTAGGCCATCTATCACAAATATTCTCTCCTAAAAGGAGTTCTCAAGTCAAAATGCTGTTAACTAGCTATAAGTTAATGAAATAAATATTTTTCTTTATTTTACGTTTTTCTGGTTCATTGTTTTTATGTTCTTTAAATGTAACTAAAAGACACTTTGATTTAACGTTTTTGTGGTGAAATATTCGTTAGCAATGTAATTATTTCGGCTTTAGACTCCATGCATAGTGTAACTTATACATTATTTTCTTAATACATTTTTCCGCATACATCATACTAATTTTATAAATGCGAAAGTAAGTTTGTTTGTTTGTTTCGAGGTAACACCTAAACCACTAAACTGATGTGATTTCTTTTTTACCAATAGCAAACTACAACATCAGCGAGTAGCATAGGCTAAATTTTTTCAATTAAGATACAAAGTCATTATTTGTTGTGCGTTGCAATTTTGTCATTTCTTTGAAAATTTAGGTCACTATGGAGATTCCTTTAACAATATATTTTTGTCCCGAAAATATCTTCGGTGGAAGGTGGGTCAAAGGGACTTAATTGTCTAGACTGACCTCTGTCTACCCCTGTAATGGGAATTGCGTGAAGATATTTTTATGTATTTTTATGTATATATTTGACGACAAAATGACAGTTCTGTTATTTGTTAGAAAATTTAGGTTACTTACTTTCTAATGATAATGATTATAACTATATAAGGGCGTAATTGTCTATCCCAGTATTAGGAAATGCTTGAAGATATTTAAATGATGATGATGAATATTTGTGCATAAATTATTTAATATTACATCAAAACGTATAAACTATAACTACACATAAGTAAGACAAATGTTAAAATTTCATGTCGAAATCTGACAAAACGCGTCTTATTTGTCAATTTGCGCAGTTACCTCGGAAGGGTTATGAGTAGGGTTGTCACAAGGAATATTTTATTTGACAAGGGTGTACCGTCCATTTGGGTTTTAGCCGGATTTGTGCTGAATTGCTAAAGTTCTTTTAAATCAATGCATATTTGAGTATAATTTACTTTAGTTTTTATTCATTCATTTCAGTTACATATTTTTGAAACTTATGCTTTGTAACACTAATATTTGCCTCTAGCTGGAATTGAATCCGCAACCTATAGGCTCGAAAGTAGAGCCACTACCAATTAGATTATCAGGTCATCTGTCCGTTTGAAAACAAATCACCTATTCAAATTTCAACTGATTCGTTTGGGATATAGTGCCTCGAGGTAAGAGCGTTACCACGGTGCAGTGGACGTCGCGGGTTCGAATCGAGCTCATGTCTGTTGATTTATTAGAATTTCTCATTAATTTTCACACATATTATTATTTTTCTTTATTTTACATTTTTCTGGTTCATTGTTTTTATGTTCTTTAAATATAACTAAAAGACACTTTGATTTAACGTTTTTGTGGTGAAATATTCGTTAGCAATGTAATTATTTCG
Organism: Sericinus montela; assembly: GCA_029286605.1. Taxonomy (NCBI): domain Eukaryota; kingdom Metazoa; phylum Arthropoda; class Insecta; order Lepidoptera; family Papilionidae; genus Sericinus; species Sericinus montela. Next base: position 2,085,960 of record JAGSMR010000061.1, on the reverse strand, counting down.
GCTTTAGACTCCATGCATAGTAACTTATACATTATTTTCTTAATACATTTTTCCGCATACATCATACTAATATTGTAAATGCGAAAGTAAGTTTGTTTGTTTGTTTCGAGGTAACACCTAAACCACTAAACTGATTTGATTTCTTTTCGAGTAGCATAGGCTAAATTTTTTCAATTAAGATACAAAGTCATTATTTATTGTGCGTTGCAATTTTGTCATTTCTTTGAAAATTTAGGTTACTTACTTTCTAATGATAATGATTATAACTATATAAGGGCGTAATTGTTCATCCCAGTATTAGGAAATGCTTGAAGATATTTAAATGATGATGATGAATATTTGTGCATAAATTATTTAATATTACATCAAAACGTATAAACTATAACTACACATAAGTAAGACAAATGTTAAAATTTCATGTCGAAATCTGACAAAACGCGTCTTATTTGTCAATTTGCGCAGTTACCTCGGAAGGGTTATGAGTAGGGTTGTCACAAGGAATATTTTATTTGACAAGGGTGTACCGTCCATTTGGGTTTTAGCCGGATTTGTGCTGAATTGCTAAAGTTCTTTTAAATCAATGCATATTTGAGTGTAATTTACTTTAGTTTTTATTCATTCATTTCAGTTACATATTTTTGAAACTTATGCTTTGTAACACTAATATTTGCCTCTAGCTGGAATTGAATCCGCAACCTATAGGCTCGAAAGTAGAGCCACTACCAATTAGATTATCAGGTCATCTGTCCGTTTGAAAACAAATCACCTATTCAAATTTCAACTGATTCGTTTGGGATATAGTGCCTCGAGGTAAGAGCGTTACCACGGTGCAGTGGACGTCGCGGGTTCGAATCGAGCTCATGTCTGTTGATTTATTAGAATTTCTCATTAATTTTCACACATATTATTATTTTTCTTTATTTTACATTTTTCTGGTTCATTGTTTTTATGTTCTTTAAATATAACTAAAAGACACTTTGATTTAACGTTTTTGTGGTGAAATATTCGTTAGCAATGTAATTATTTCGGCTTTAGACTCCATGCATAGTAACTTATACATTATTTTCTTAATACATTTTTCCGCATACATCATACTAATATTGTAAATGCGAAAGTAAGTTTGTTTGTTTGTTTCGAGGTAACACCTAAACCACTAAACTGATTTGATTTCTTTTCGAGTAGCATAGGCTAAATTTTTTCAATTAAGATACAAAGTCATTATTTATTGTGCGTTGCAATTTTGTCATTTCTTTGAAAATTTAGGTCGCTATGGAGATTCCTTTAACAATATATTTTTGTCTCGAAAATATCTTCGGTGGAAGGTGGGTCAAAGTGGGTCAAGGACTTAATTGTCTAGACTGACCTCTGTCTACCCCTGTATTGGGAATTGCGTGAAGATATTTTTATGTATATATTTGACGACAAAATGACAGTTCTGTTATTTGTTAGAAAATTTAGGTTACTTACTTTCTAATGATAATGATTATAACTATATAAGGGCGTAATTGTTCATCCCAGTATTAGGAAATGCTTGAAGATATTTATTTTTTGCTGGTTCGAGACAATCAACAAAATGTTTAAGCGGTCCTGTGATGAATAAAAATCTTTTCTTAACTTCGTAGAAATTTGCTGTAACAAAAACAGGCGTGAATAATTAATTCGCAGGTAAAACGCTCTTACCGTCCGCCCCTTTTTTTAAACTTCTCATTATAAGAACATCATTACAAAAAATGTCTTCACGTCCTTCCTAATATTGGGGTAGACGGAGAATTAGACAATTAAGTCGTTTCGACTCACATTCCACTAAATACATTTTTGAGACAACGTGATAGGTGGTGAGCCCGTCGCCATCTTGGACATAAGTCCAAGACAACGATATAAATCGTATATAAGTTTTTGAGAAAACCATTGGTACGAGCCTGCCAACAGGGGATCGAACGCGGGACTCTTGACTCACATTCCAAGTACCCAACCATTGACTAAAGTGACTTTTTAAGTGACTACCTATTGAAATTAAAAAACGTGAACGTATTCCCTGAAATATGTATACGTTATACGTTATGGTCATAAAATATGTATACGTTATGGTCACGGTAGCCATGGTAACGAGAGTTATAGAATTAACAAATCCATCGGTGATTCTCGTTAAGTGTATATATATATATATATATATATATATATATATATATATATATATATATATATATATATATATATATATATATATATATATATATATATATATATATATATATATATATATATATATATATATATATATATATATATATATATATACGCTTCCCAATACAGCGGTAGATAGAAGTCTAGACAATTAAACCCTTTCGACCCACCTTCCACCGAAGATATTTTTGGGACAACGTGACAGGTGGTGAGCCTGTCGCCATCTTGGACATAAGTCCAAGACAACGATATAAATCGTACATAAGTTTTTGAGAAAACCATTGGTACGAGCCTGCCAACAGGGATCGAACTCGGGACTCTTGACTCACATTCCAAGTACCCAACCATTGACTAAAGTGACTTTTAAGTGACTACCTATTTCAATTAAGATACAAAGTCATTATTTATTGTGCGTTGCAATTTTGTCATTTCTTTGAAAATTTAGGTCGCTATGGAGATTCCTTTAACAATATATTTTTTGTCTCGAAAATATCTTCGGTGGAAGGTGGGTCGAAGGGGCATAATTGTCTAGACTAAACCTCTGTCTACCCCTGTATTGGGAATTGCGTGAAGATATTTTTATGTATTTTTATGTATTTTTATGTATATATTTGACGACAAAATGACAGTTCTGTTATTTGTTAGAAAATTTAGGTTACTTACTTTCTAATGATAATGATTATAACTATATAAGGGCGTAATTGTTCATCCCAGTATTAGGAAATGCTTGAAGATATTTAAATGATGATGATGAATATTTGTGCATAAAATATGTATACGTTATGGTCATAAAATATGTATACGTTATGGTCATAAAATATGTATACGTTATGGTCATAAAATATGTATACGTTATGGTCATAAAATATGTATACGTTATGGTCATAAAATATGTATACGTTATACGTTATGGTCATAAAATATGTATACGTTATGGTCATAAAATATGTATACGTTATGGTCATAAAATATGTATACGTTATACGTTATGGTCATAAAATATGTATACGTTATACGTTATGGTCATAAAATATGTATACGTTATGGTCATAAAATATGTATACGTTATGGTCATAAAATATGTATACGTTATGGTCATAAAATATGTATACGTTATACGTTATGGTCATAAAATATGTATACGTTATGGTCATAAAATATGTATACGTTATGGTCATAAAATATGTATACGTTATACGTTATGGTCATAAAATATGTATACGTTATGGTCATAAAATATGTATACGTTATACGTTATGGTCATAAAATATGTATA